>SNQJ01S0091169.1:54964-65273 GCA_010110895.2 Picea sitchensis | reverse complement strand
CACTGACCTATGTGGACCAATGCAAACAGAGTCAATAGGTGGTAGCTTTTACTTTCTAACGTTTATTGATGATTTCAACAGAAAAATATGGATCTATTTTCTCAAACACAAGTCTGAAACTTTTGCAAAATTCAAAGAATTCAAGGCAAAAGCTGAAAAACAGAGTGACAAATATATCAAAGCACTCAGGTCAGATGGAGGAGGAGAATACAACTCCAGAGAATTTGCAAATTTCTGCAAATCACAAGGCATTATCATACAAACAACAACCAGGTATACTCCACAATAGAATGGAGTGGCTGAAAGGAAAAATCAGACAATAATGAATATGGCAATAACACTTCTTAAAGAGAAAAGTTTGTCAAATACTTTTTGGGCTGAAGCAATAGCATGCTCAGTTTATCTCCCGAATAGATCTCCAACCACAAGTCTAAAGATGAAAGTTCCCCAAGAAACATGGAGTGGGACAAAGCTCAATGTTGCACATCTAAGGACATTCAGATGCATAGCATACACTCACATACCTTCCGAATTAAGGAAGAAACTTGATGACAGAAGTGAGAAATGTATTTTCATTGGATATAGTGAAACATCTAAAGCTTACAGGCTTTACAATCCAATCACCAAGAACTAATTCTCAGCAGAGATGTAAAATTTCTAGAAAATCAATTCTGGAATGATTCAGAAAATCAGCAAATGGACAGCCAAAATCCATTGCTGCCAAGTTATGAAAATGCAGAAAATTCAGGACAACAAGTACCTCAAACTACTCTTCCAAGATTGCAGGTACAAAGACAACCTGAAAATTCTCAGGATAACTCAACTTCCAGCAGAGAATCATTCTCTGAACCACAAAATCAGAGAACTTGAAGTTTGAGAGAAATCCATCAGCAGTTGGATGACTTTGAACAACACATTTTTTTTCTTTAATGTCATGTCAACCTACATCCTTTAAGGAAGCAACTAAGGAGCCACATTGGGTTCAAGCCATGAACCAAGAAATTGACTCCATTGAGAAAAACAAGACATGGGATCTTGTTGATTTGTCAAGTCACAAGAAAAGTATTGGTGTCAAGTGGGTTTACAAAACTAAACTCAATGAAAACGGACAGATTGAAAAACACAAGGCAAGACTTGTTGCCAAAGGATTCTCACAACAACCTGGTACCGATTATGGTGAAACTTTTGCTCCAGTAGCAAGATTAGACACTGTAAGGACTCTATTGGCCATAGCAGCCCAACACAAATGACAAGTATACCAGATGGATGTCAAGTCAACATTCCTGAATGGTTTCTTAGAAGAAGAAGTTTATGTCGATCAACCACCTGGATTTGAAGTCCAAGAGCAGCCAGCCAAAGTATATCGGTTGAAGAAAGCCTTGTATGGCTTAAAGCAAGCTCCAAGAGCTTGGTACAGCAGAATTGACACTTATCTGATCAAAAGCGGTTTAAGCAGAAGTCAAAATGAGCCAACTCTTTACACCAAAACAGATCAGCATGGAAAAATTTTGATTGTATGTTTATATGTTGATGACATGATCTATACAGGAAATCTTGAGTTAACAGATTTTAAACATGCCATGCAATCTGAGTTTGAGATGACAGATCTTGGCATAATGAAATATTTTTTAGGGATTGAGGTAAAACAATCAACCAAATGCATTTTTGTCTATCAGCAAAAGTATGCAGCAGACATCCTCAAAAGATTTCGCATGGAAGAATGCAATCCAGCAGAAACCCTCATACCACTAGGCACAAAATTGAGCAAGAAAGATGAAGGCCCTACAGTGGACTCTACCCTGTACAAAAGCTTAGTAGGCAGTTTGTTGTATCTTACAACAACTAGGTCTGACATTATGTATGCAGCCAACCTTGTTTCCAGATTCATGGAATCGCCCAAAGATTCTCATTGGAAAATGGCGAAACGAATTCTAAGATATGTTGCAGGAACTCTCAATTTCGACTTATGGTACACTAAATCTGATAGTAATCAACTTTCTGGTTACACAAACAATGATTTTGCAGGCAACCTAGATGACAGGAAAAACACATCTGGACATGTTTTTCAACTGGGCACGAGCCTAATCTCATGGGCATCAACGAAGCAGCCAATTGTTTCAATATCTTCTGCAGAGGCAGAGTATGTTGCTGCTACCTCAACTTCCTGTCAAGCTGTGTGGTTGAGAAGAATATTGAAAGATATGTCACATACGGAAAATGATCCAACTCCTATTTTCTGTGACAATACTTCAGCAATTGCTCTATCCAAAAATCATGTGTTTCATAAGAAAAAAAAACACATTGACACTCGTTTTCATTTCATACGCGAGCTAGTCAATAATGGTGATATTGTACTACAACTCTGTTGAGTTTAAGAGGGAGTGTTAAATATAATGTAACCTCAACAGACTGACTGTACACTGCCAGCTGTCCTGACCAGCTGTAGGGAGTGTTAAATATAATGTAACCTCAATAGGTTGACTGTACACTGCCAGCTATCCTGGCCAGCTGTACTTTCTATTCTTGATTTGCTTGAGCCTATTTAGCTCAACTATTTCCTTTTGCATAGTACCTTCTTCATTAACTCTTCTCATTATACTCTTCTTCATATATTTTAATATACTGTGTTTTCTGTTTTATTCTTTCTCTCTGCATTTCTTGCTTCACAATTTATCACCCAGTGCCCACACGGTATATCGAGGTAAATCTGCATATAATCGCTAACCAGACACAATATTAAGATAATACCGGGTGCCGGACGTGGTGCGTGAGTCTTCCCCATGACATTGTTACGTTAGTAATCCTATTTAGGACTGCTACCTTCTAATTGGGTTTCATGTTTTTCTCTATGTCGCGGCTACAAGTCCCATTTCCTTCATAGGATTGGTAGGCCAAACGAATTTACATATGCTCGGAATCATAAAAAGGGGGTTTATGGGGTTGTTGGAAGGGAATGAATGTGGGGATTCGGTTGCTTGATTCAGAAATTTCTTCTGCTTAGAGCGAACAAATTGGTTTTATCCTCAGAGATTTAGAGCGAACAAATTGGTTTTATCCTCAGAGATTTGGGAGCAATAGCAGCCTGATCGTGTGCTTCTTATGTAGGAATTCAAGCTCATTGTGGATTTTTGCTGTCATTCTAAAGATCTTCCCTTTTCCTGATGGATCCGTCAAGATCCGATGCATAGTGTACAGTAGCCATGTCAACCCTGCTATTTTTGGCAGAGTCTCGCGGTTTTAAAAGAATAAATCAAGGGCCTAGATAGATGCTTTTGCACTTTAGAAACTCATCTTACAACCTACGAATCAAAGAGGAATGAGGCACTTCAAGAAACAGGACCAAGGAACAGGCTTAATTCGTCTTAGCACCTTGTTATTGGGCACCGTTTAGAGCTTTAACAATAAGTAGTAGCATTGTCTCATGAATTCCTATGTAAGAAGCACACAATGAGGCGGCAAGTTTATTGTTGAGCCAGTGTCACTGCTTCTAACAGAGAAACCATGCAATTCTTAACGGCTTTATGGTTTGGTTTTTTTAACATGCATAGAGGCCAGTGGTAGCATGCTTTTCAGTCTCATAGATATTTTTTTAGAAGATTTAAACCAACAATCTTCCTTTCAAGAGCACTGGGATGGAATTATTGGAATGCCTTGCTTTTTTTTTTCTGACTTATAGGGTGTCGAGCTTAGACAATGGTGCAATTGATTTTTGTATTTCTTTTTCATATTAAGAAGAGAATACTGTGAAAATCTTTGTAAATTGTATTCCCACTATTTGACTTGCCTATTTCAATTGCAGTGTTGGAGTTTCCAGATTTACAGATGAATTCTAAAAGGTATCTTTAACTTATACAAATATTGTTAGATAACTTATACAAATGTTGTTAGATACAAAGGTGGATTTTAGTTCCCACCACTTTTGAATCCTGAGTGTTTCTGCTCCGTTTTTTTATTTTTTGGTATTCATTGCACATATCTTCAATATAATCCAAAGAAGACTGTGCTCAGATATGAAGTGAGGAGGATTGGAGTGTCGCAAGTCACTTATCATATTTCTGAGTGTGTAAACGCGTAGCTTCCAGTGGTGGATTCGCCTAATCGGAGGAGTACGATCCCTGCTGAATATTGCAGTAATCTGCACGAAGTTGTTGTTTTGTGGAGTCGTTCTGTGCATAGAACTTGTGAAACACGCTGCTCAATAAATCACTACATAGGGATCCATGAAATCGTTGTAGAGCGTGAGGAGATTGAAAGAGGTCCTTTTCCTTCACGCTCCATTCAAAACGTCTGCCCAACCCAACGTTGTGTCCACAGTTTGATTCGGTGCTCTACACCTTCAGGGTTATTGTTTCGGATAACAAGATTCAGATTCTCGAACTGGTGAGCGACTGGGCACTACTGGAGGGGCCTTCGACAATAGACTGGAGCCTCCAATTTCGTTGAAGTTGCTGAGATCTGTGTGTTGGAGCCGTTGTGTATTGAAGGAGATTTCGCAGGCCTATCTCTAGTGGAGAGATCATTGTTGTTGTCGTTTGTGTGAAGGAGGTTGGCTTGTGAAGTGCTCATTTAGAGTTGCGCTCACTACATTGGAACCTAAGTGTGAGATCAACGTAAGTGTGAGGTTGTGCTTGGAAGTAAAAGAGAGGCACAAATTTTGTTTTCGAGATCTGTGTGTCCTAAAAGCGAGCTCTCTTGTAGCATAGAAGAGCATCCAGAAATTGAGGATGGTTGATGAAGTAGAGATCTGCCTAGAAAAGAGATCTGTACAACGCCGACCTGGGAATTGCCAAGGCCACTTTGTACTTGGTATGGAAATGAATGTGTAAATGTTTATGAAGCACTATGTGAATATTTGGTAAATCTAAAGATGAACATATTTGGTAAATCTAAAGATGAAAATGTATAGATGAAAATGTATGAACTCTTTGAAGCAGAGGTTGAAGCCTTTGAAGTTAAATTTGATTATGCATACTTATCTTGTGAGGATTGGTTGCAGGTTTTGATTGAAAAGAAGTTGATTGATAAATTGTTATTTGGAAAAATAAGTTTAGGTCAAGTGAATGATGAAATTGAGGATATCATGTTTACAACAGAGGCTGGAAAAGAAACCGAGAATGAAGAAGAATTTGATAAATTTGATGCATAATTGAAATTGATTGAAGAATGGCTTGATAAGCCATTTGAACAAATTAGAGAAGGACTAAGAGATTTAGTAGAGACAGTTGGAGATGAAACTCTGAATGAAACAGAGAAAGCTTTAAACAAAATGAAAATAATCAATTTGGTTATAATTATAAATTTTCATATAAACTTCATAATGTTTCTGAGTTTACTGGTGAATGGAACAATAATATAAATTCAATTGCAGTTGAAGGAGTTGAAATCAATTGGCATCAATCCAGTTGGAACAAGAACAAACATCCATAATTTATTATCTAGAGTAAGAAAAAGAAGAAAAGGATTAAGATAGTGAGACGAAGCACGGAATACAAATGAAGGTAATGTTGAAAATGACTATAGAGCCGAGATGAAACATATTTGGAGCAACAAACTAAGGAAGAAGCTCCATCTTTCTCACTATCTCACAAAAAGAAAGGCCAAGATGAAACCTAAGTTACTGAGTCAATATCAAAGTTTGAGTTATGTTTTCTAATCTTGCATTGTAAAGCCTAGCTGAGACTAAGACCAATGACAAGTTATTTATGTTAGGAATTAGTATTGTAGACAATCCATTTCTCCATTAAGGGAGAGTGTTGGAGAAATAATAGAGAAATTAGAATGTTGTTAGGAAGAGGTTATTGAGTTGTTACGTGCTTGCATAAGTTTGGTATGAGACTAGTTTGAGATCCTATTTTATAGGAGTTTGTTCTAAAGTGAGTTTATTGTTCTACATCTATATATGTACCCTTTTGGCCTCATTGATGGTTCAATTATTCTCCAATTTCAAGTGAAATAAAATAATGAATTTTGATTTATACATTATTTAGATTGCAATTTAGAGGTTTTAAATCAATTCAAAAACCCCTTAAATCTAAGTTTAAGGGGATTGCAAATTTTGATTTATATATTATTTAGATTGCAATTTTGAATTTGTGATTCAATTCTAAAAATACAAACTTTATTATTTATTTTTATTTTTAAAATCATCATTCATTAAAGTAAATTACATGAAAAATTATTTTATTAGAAGGAATGACATGAAAAAATAATATATTAAGAGAATATGAAATAACAATATAAAAACACTTAAAAAAAATAATAATTTTATTATTATTTTATTCTATTTTTGAAATTATTGAAAAGAATAATATAAATAATAAAAAACAATAACACAAACTAACTTTATTAAAGAATAACACATTTAAATAGTTAGAAGAACATAAAATATTAGAAAACAAATATGTGGATGAAATCTAATCCAAAATTTTATATTTACCAAATGAAATCAAAATTTTATATTTACCAAATGAAATGAATATTAAAGATAGTGAGATAGAGTCAAAGATCAAAATCTTAAAAAATAAAAATAAAAATTGATTATTAATTTTCTTTTTTATATTTGATTTAAAAATATAAATTAAAACATAAAATAAAAATAAAAAAATAATTTCAAATTACATTTTTATAAAGATCTAAATCAAAACATGAAATAATAATGTGATATATGAGAGATATTGTATTTATTGAAGTCTCATGTTGAATTAATAATTAATTTGGAGGGGATGGAGTGTTTTTTGTTTATTAGTTTGTCTTTAATTTGCAAGTTATCCTGTCTGAGCCACACCAACCTTTAACATGATTGAATTTTTAGGTATTCTTAAAAGTTTAGAACTAATAACTTCACAACAGATAGTGCCTTACCATTTATTCTACACCTTAAAAACTTGAGGGGATGAAGTATTGATGTAATATATATAGACCATTGTATAAGTTGGGAAGAAGTATTGATGTAATATACATGGACCATTGTATAAGATGAAATAATAATGGAATCATTATTTTGTTTTAAAATGATATAAATATATTTTCTAAAAATATATTTATAAGTAATTTTTTAAACAAAATATAAAAATAATTATTGTGAATAAAAATAAGTTTATATTCATTTGTACGCTCTCCATTGCATCTGGTATGTAAATTAATGTAATGTACATTGAGTAACATAACAGTCACTTACACTTATATGCATATATGAAAACGTGCAAATGCTTGTACGTAGAAGTCGAACTTAAATAAACAAAATGTGGAACTATAAAAGTAATGATTGAATTTGGCTTCTCAAGTGATAAGAACTAATTATTTTAAGTGATGAATCAACCTATAGTGATAAGAACTAATGATTTTAAGGGATGAATCAAATAAAGCAATAATAATAATATATCATGAGTGGACCTAATGGTTAAGAACATATGTTTCCTCTTAAGAGGTCATACCTTCAAATCCAGAAGAGGTAGGGTATGTATCCATACCTTCAAATCCAGAGGAGGTAGGGTATGTATCCTTCAAATCCAGAGGAGGTAGGGTATGTATACCTCCGTAGACTTTACCAAAGTAAGCTTTTGGCATTTCATTTCCTTAATACTTGTGGCTTATTATTGATACAACTTTATGTTTTACAATTACTTGCATGCAACACATGATGGATCTTCATTAATATTGAAAATAACTAATGCGACAGACATGTTATTATGCTAAGTTCAGAAGAACAACCCTACAATATCTCACATTGGAGGAGATGCAAAGCAATTGATTAGGAGACAATATTTTGAACTTCATATAGATTTTCTTATTGTAGTCTCTTAAATCTTGTGAAACAAGGAAACAACATAATCTCAAGGAATGTAGTGTTTAGGAATTATTCTTTTGCACATCATACAATCTTACATGTTTATGATTTTAATTTGACATACAAAATACCTGTAACATGGAAACTACTATTCTACTTTCCTCATTWTGCAATCTTCYTTTTTATAATACTGTATATCTTMTTTTCTTGYTTTCATTTCCTTCAGATACTTATTATTTACTTTGTGCTCTATGTTAATTGTTTGGTTCCAACRTAAAGATTAATTACTATGACCTCAGACARACTCCATGAAARATAACACCCCAAATTATGGTAGTTGAAAACATTTCCTTCGGATACTTATTATTTACTTTGTGCTCTATGTTAATTGTTTGGTCCCAATGTAAAGATTAATTACTATGACATGAGGGTTTGTGCTCTATGTTAATTGTTTGGTCCCAATGTAAAGATTAATTACTATGACATGAGGCAGACTCCATGAGAGATAACACCCCAAATTATGGTAGTTGAAAASAAAACAATATAGATTCCAGGGTGAACATAAGAATGAAATAAAATTYTTGCTTATAGTCATCTCTAAAGTAGCTTATAGAATTTTTGTTTCTAACCAACTAAGGGGAACAACAATGTCCAAGTAAAATAGAGAAAGATTCGTAAAATTATGTGGAAATCAAATTAAGAAAAGGCTAAAGAAGACCTTCTAATAACCTACTAATAACCTAAAATTAAGGCTCCTTTAATATTAAAATATGGACCTAGAATAATCTATTCAAACCATAAGAGGGACACTCAAAAGAAAAGTGACTTCAATGCTTATGAGTTTATCACAAAAGTACATATGATTTCTTGTAGTTGTTCTAGGGCAAGCATTTGTATAACTAAAATTTATACAATAAATCCATGGTGCCTAATGCAATGTGCAAATTTAATATACTATAATCAATAACTTAAGACATAAGTCAAGATTTTAATTTATCTTTTATATAAATCGATATCTTCTCCCTTAAATGTAATAAATATTTAATTGAGTATAAATATTTTCACAATTAGTTATAATTATATTGAACTTTTTAGATATGGAATTGTGTTAAACTTTAAAAATATTTCAATGTTTGAGTGGACACTCCACCTATTTATCATGAGAGATTCAATTGAAGCTTTTGAGAGATAATGTAGATTATATAAATAGATTCAAAGAGATATAATCATTAGAGAATAATAATAAATTATAATAAATAAAAACAAAAATGGTCAAAGTAATAAATTATTACAATTTTAATATATAATTTAAAGAGTTGTCTAAACATTTGACTTTTTGAACTTTTTCACCATCCGACAAAATAGATCTTGGTGAAATCACCATTTTCTATTGTTTAAATTGCATTTTTTAATGCATAAATGGATACAATACCCTAATAAACCCTCACGGCACTCAAATTATACAGACCCAATCACTCAAATATGGAGTTCCAATAAATTTTGGTCAGATTTAAGCCAAAATTGATGGGAAAATATGCCCATAAAAACACCAAAACGTATAGCTTTTAGACTACGCCATTAATAATAAGTAAGATGTAATAAATTATAAAATTGTTAATTACTCAATAAAAGATTCAAAATTATATAAAATTATAATTAAATTGAAAACAATACTTTTTTTTAAAGATAATTGTAGCATGCTCAGGTGCATCCACATCAATTGAATAGTTTTTGGTTCCCCATGAGCTAGGTGTTCCTTCTCCATCCTCCCACTGCTCTGGTTGATGATTGGTTGGAGACACCTTGAACTAAATACCATACCGATACGTAATTCAAATTTACCTTCAAATATGTGAATTACACGCATTATATCCCCCATTCTCTCATGGTCCTTTCCAAAGATTGCCCTGCCATTGTCTTCATAATTTAGTAGGTCTCAACGATTTTAAAGTCTTTGGTATCCCTTGTCCTTGAGTAGTAGGAGTCATCTATTCAATCTTGCACCTCCTCCAAGATATCCTTATCAGAAGTTGCTCAACTGTCACCTCTACCTCTTAAGCTTCCTTTTTCTCTGCTTCCAAGTAGAGCTCCTGGTATCGATGGCCAACCTCATGTTGAGGCCTTAAGATCTCCCCTAAATTATGGGGCCCACATCTGAGTTTTGTTAAAAGTGGCTTTATATTGCTTTTGATTGCTTTATTTTGAGTGATTTCAACTTTCCTTGGTTTTCAGTTTCAGTGGCTCCATTGTTTTCATCTCCTTGATTGCCTTTCCAATGATAGAGATTTTGCTTGAATTTGGATTTCATGATGATTCATTAAGTTCTTTTAAACTTAGCCTTCAGTACACTCATGAATTAAATGAGACAAAAATGACTAACCGAATTTGATTGATACATCATTTTTTTATAAATGTTTAAACTTTGACATGTTGACATAATGTTGAAAAACGAGTAACCTAAATTATGGGGCCTGTTATCGCACGGTTTGTAGGATAGTTCCAAGGGCTTGAGTCAGGGTTTGA
>SNQJ01S0091169.1:32416-54914 GCA_010110895.2 Picea sitchensis | reverse complement strand
CCTAGTTATCCCTAGATATCGGGGATAACAGGGCCCACATCCGAGTTTTGTTAAAAGTGGCTTTATATTTCTTTTGATTTCTTTATTTTGAGTGATTTCAACTTTCCTTGGTTTTCAGTTTTAGTGGCTCCATTGTTTTCATCTCCTTGACTGCCTTTCCAATGATAGAGATTTTGCTTGAATTTGGATTTCATGATGATTCGTTAAGTTCTGTTAAACTTAGCCTTCAGTACACTCATGAATTAAATGAGACAAAAATGGCTAACCGAATTTGATTGATACATCGTTTTTTTTATAAACGTTTAAACTTTGACATGTTGACATAATGTTGAAAAACAACTAACCGAATATGCATCATATATATATTGTATATAAATATGCATCATATATATATATATTGTATATAATTGGATACATTTTTATTTTTTAAGCTATTTTTTAATATGCAGATTGATATTAAGAAGATCATATAATTAATGGAGCGTTTAAAGGATCAAACGATTGGTTGTTGGCATGTTGGGGGTAACTAAAACAATATGTGAATGATGTAAAGGCTCCAATGTATCAAGCTTACAACCAAATCACAACAATATCGTAAGTCAAAGATTGTCACACCATTCACACTTTAATGATAAATAACTTGCAAATAACCGAGCTTGAAATAAATAACAATAATGAAATCACATTCACAATTTGGATAATGGATTTCACCCAATTTGGGCTAGCTCTCAAGGTCCACTTCCAATAGATACCTCTTTATTGATGCTCAATGGTTGTGTTTTACAATGACCTTTTTACAAGCGCTCAAATGCAGAAATGGAATGCACCATTTGATTCCTTGTGAAAAATCATGAAAAATTACTAGAAACTTATTACATTTCCGTGTCAGAACCCAGTGGCACACTTTTCCATGCAACCTCAAATCCATTGTACCCTTGACACACACTTCGAGATATAGCTCTACATAAAATAATGTCCTCCCATAACCTCAGGTCACACACCATTAAATAAGGTGTGCCCCTTAACCAATTTCTGAAATTTGTGGCAGGATTTAAATACAAAATGGTTGGTTTGTTTAACAAACCATATACATGGTTTGTTGGTTAAAATGTTGTGGTTATATATGGAAAGTCATAGGTTCACGCCCCACCGACTGCCATATATCCCGTCATTTTTGTTTGAATCATTTAACATATGGTTAAAACCATATGTTATAAATAACATATGTATTAACAACCTCCCATGAATATAGCATGGTTATATGGTATACAATGAACCAAGGGCTAGGGTCGAGGGCTTAGGCCCCCGACCCTTTTTCCGCCCATTCAAATTTTAATACAAATTTAAATATAATTTTTGCCATATATAGGTTAAGGTTCATGTGATGGTGCGATGGTAGTGGAGGCTATGTTAAGACTTTGGGAGGTCACGGATTTGAACCCTGTTGACTCTCGTAGTATTTTGGTAAGCACTAACCAATATTGGCCAATGGGAGGTCTTCAAGTGGTGGCCTCTCATTGGCTATCCCTTGCCACTTGTCAACATATGATTCGACCACTTGGATTGTACCTTGCCTAGTCAACTACCAAAAAATCATGTTACACATCACCTGTACAATCATGTGACATGTGTCACCCTTGTAGTGGTGACATGTGTCACCCTTTTTACTTTTCCCTTTGACCTTTTGCCAGGTTTGACTAGAAATTTGATCGCTCATAACTTTTGCATACCAACTTCATTTGACTTGTCGTTTGCATCGTTGGAAAGATAACAACGATCTCTAAGAATTGATGGTGTTTTCAAGAGAATTTGGGACATTTTAATTTTGAGCATTTCTGAACCATTTTGGACCTCTGTGGACATTCCAAATCCTCTTGTACCTCTGTGAGAATTCTTGGATCCTCCCGGATCATTCCTCCCCATTGGAATCCTTTTGGACCACCAAAAGTTTTGATTAATCAACAACTAGATGAGGGTAGAGTTCCCTCACCCTTCTGATCTCCATCCATTTTGACTTACATGGTTTTACCCCTTTAAGACCAACTCGAATATATTCCACATCACCTCATTGTGAAGTCCTAATTCTTCTGTCAAGAATAACATCTTCATGTAGCTCATCCAAATATTTTGGAGCAAAATCATCAATTGATGGAACCTGAATACTTTCATCTTCATCCATAATCATAGGAGGTTCATAAAGCTTCAAATTCTCAACATTTACCACTGAATATATTTTCATGTAGGCTGGTAGATATAAAACAAAGGCCTTAGTACAAATCTTCTCCAAGATCTTGAATGAACCATATCGGATTGGTCTTAAATTTGTACCTTCACATTTCATTTTTTTTTTTGTCGATATTTAACCATACGTGATCATTGACTTCAAACTGATGATCAACCCAATGTTTATCATGCCTTGCCTTATACTCGTATTGGATCGTCTCCAATTATTCATGTACTACTTGATGTACCTGTTAAATTTTTTGAATGAACCTTTTAGCTTTATCTGTATCATCATGTCCATCTTCTTTACATGCTTCTCCTAAAACAAATTCCATATGTGATTTAGGCAAGTACCCCAAACATACTTCAAAATGATTTTTCTAAGTAGACGAATGCATGGCATGATTATAGGCATGTTGTATATAAGGAAATTGTTCATCCTGTAACTTAGGATGCTTGTAGCAGTATCCTCAAAGTATATGTACCACTGTTTTATTTACCACCTTTATCTGTCTATATGTTTGCAGATGGAAAGTTGTGCTCTTCTTCAACTTAGTGTCCATTAGTTCCCATAAATGAGACCAAAAATCCTCCCAAAAGCGAGTCTTGATATGATATTATAGATGTAGGAATTCCAAAATGAACCCATACATTCGTAAAGAACATCTGTGTTGTTTGTTTAGTTGTGAATTGTTTCCTGCATGGCATCAAAATACACATCTTACTGAAATTGTCCACTATGACATATAGATAATCATGACATGTTCTAGACATTGGCAAACCCCCTACAAAATCCATGGAGATAATTTCCCATGGACGAGAATGTACTGGAAGTGGTGTATATAACCCTAGATTTTTTTTGCTAGTCTAACTTGTGCAACACATTACACACCCTTTGATATAATTGGAAATTGTCTCATTCATCTGAGGCCAATAACAATGCCTTTGTAATTGTGATATTGTCTTACAAACCCAAAAATGACCATATATGAGAGATGTATGAGCTTCTTTGATTACATTTACTCTTTCATCCCTGGGTATACATAACTTCCCAAGATGATATAACAAATTTCCATGCACATAATAATCTAATTGTTGATTGTTGTGAGTTAATGCATCATATACATCCTTAAAATCATCATCCTTAGTATATTGTTCAACATAACTTTCATGATCTAAAGGATTATACCTTAGTATTACAGATGCATTAATGACTAGCCTGGACAACATATCTGCAACCTTGTTATGAATACATTTCTTATACTTGATTACCAAATGAAATTGTTGTAAGAAACCCATCCACCTAAAGTGTTGTGACTATTGTATCTTGGTTTGTGACTACAAATACTATAATGGCTAATGATTTGTGTGAATTATTGTCTCCTTTCCCATTAAGTAATGCTTCCATTTCTTTACACTTTGTACCAATGCATACAATTCCTTATCATATGTTGGATATTTAATCACAACTTGAGTGAAAGTATCAGAATGATAACATATAGGTTTACCTCGTTGCATCAAGATTGCACCCATGGCATATCCTCTTGCATCGGTTTGAATCTCAAATGGTTGGTGTATATCCGGCAGAGCCAAAACTGGTGCGGTGCTTATCTTTTCCTTCAATGTCTTGAATGGTTTTTTTTTCTTGCCTCCCCGTTGAAAGATTTATTTAACCCTTGTTAATGCATGTAGAGGTGTTGTTATGTATGCGGAATTAACAATCAATTTTCTCTAGTATTGTATTGCTCTTAAGACTCTCCTGACTTTGGTGGTTGTAGTTGGTTTGGGCCATTTTACAATGACTTCTACATTTGCGAGACCTATCTTTAGCTGGTCATTCCCTACAATGTATCCCAAATATACTACGGAAGTTTTACTAAATTTACATTTAGATAACTTGATATTCAACTTCTCCCTCTTCAAGATTTCAAAGAATTTCTAGACATGCATCATATGATCTTCCCATCTTTGACTAAAGATCAATATATCATATAAGTAGATGATAACAAAGTCATATATGTAAGGCCTGAACACATCATTCATTACCCTCTTAAATGTCACATGTGCATTACATAACCCAAATGGCATAACCAACCACTCGAACAAGCTTTGCAAGGTCTTGAAAGCAGTTTTCCATATGATACCTTCTGTAATTATGATCTAATGGTAACCACTTCTAAAATCCAACTTAGTGCAATACACAACATTCTTTAATTGATCCAATAAGTCATCAATTCTAGGAAGAGGATAATGGTTCTTTACCGTAATCCTCTTTAGTGCTTGGAAACCAATACAGATCCCCCACGTTCCATTTTTTTTGAAACTAATACAATAGGGGAACCACATGGAGAGGAGCTTGGCCTGATGATTCCTTTATCGAGCAAACTCTTGAAATTTCTTATTAATTTTTGCATTCTCGATCATTGATGACCTGTATATTCCAATGTTTGGAAGAGGAGCATCTTGCTGCAAATTTATTAAATGTTCTACCTCCATTTTAGGAGGCAATCCTGAAGGTTCCTGAAATAACTCATCATAATTAGATATAATTTTGACCAATTACTATTTACGATATGGATCACAACCCGATAAATCACATGTTACATCTTATTCTTTCTATTTCACTATCATGAGAACAAAATATTTACTTTCACTCACGAGTCTCTTTATTTTCCCTGTGCTCACTAAAGAAACATTAGTTTTCATACGATGAGCTCTGACATTATATTCAACCCCATCCTTTAAAAGATGATATTTATTCTCTTCTCGGTAGAATACATTAAATGTCATATAAAATAAATATGGACTACCCAAGACAATGTCACAAATGTCAAGAGGTACAACATCTAAATCAACCTCGTCAAAGAACTTAGATGAAATTGCAAACCTGATCTTACATTATTTCATCACTTGCAACTTAGCATCTTCACACACCCATCCTAATGGATATGGATTCTTATGAGGTGTCATATTTAAACCCAACTTCTTAACAATCACTCCAGATATAAGGTTAACTTGGGATCCACTGTCAAATAAAGTATCTACCTTGGTATGCTTGAATATAACTCTGACATGAAAAATATCACTTCTCTTCTTTTGATCAATATCACTTTCCATTTTGGTGTATTGGATTGAAGAAGTTGAATTAATAGTTGATATACATTTACTTCCYMTGGCCATGATCTTAGATTCATCTCTGAAATCTAAACCTAGATCTTGATGAGCTGATGCAACAGTATTTTGCTTCCCTTTATCCTTGAATTTCTTTGGTTGTGATTCTAGATGCATCTTCCAACATCGTGATTCCCTGTGTACTCCCTTTTTCTTAAAATGGGAACATGTAGGTCTTCCCTCAACTTGCTTCACTATGGATGATTTATTACTCTTCCATTTACCTTTTGGTTTCTTCTCGAACTTGAATGGCTTCTTATCTTCGCTCGCATGCTTACCCTTACTAGCCTCTAGATGTTTAGCTTGTACTGAGACCTTATAAATGTTAGTAGGGATAAACATTAGAATGGTGTGATGAAGATATGAGTGCATGCCACCAATATAATTCAAAAGAGTTTCATGAGTATACAACGAAATCCTTAATGATAATTCCTTGTTTTTGAATTCTTGTGTATATGCTCGAATATTTTGGCCTTTACTCTGTCATAGATGCTACCAGTGCATAGAATTGTTTCCTTATGACCTTAGCAAACTTATCCCATGAAGAGATTAATTTACCCTTTTGAACAAGATCAATTTGCATCTTACACTCCCACCATATTAAGGCGGTGCCACTTAGTTGAAAAGAAACTAGCTATATCTTTGCGGCCTCATCCATAATCTTTTGAACTCTACAATATACCTATATTTGCTTGATCCAGATGTCCAATTTATTGACATTCAATTCTCCATCATAGGTCAAAAATTCAAACATGACATCCAATTTTAATAATGGCAGATTATGATCAAACTTCTTAGAGGACTTCTTTCGACAAGAATAATGTTCAATTTCTTCATATGAATACGATGAGGAGGAGGATGGTGAAGGGGGGTCTGAAGGTCCACCACCTTCACCTCCTCCTTCTCCTTTTATCGAAGATTCTCTGCTTACAGGATTTTAAATTCTTCGTTCTAACTCATCTATTATTTCTTCAAATGATTGAAGCGTAGATCTGATATCTTCATGGCTCTTGGGATGATCTTCTTCTTCTCCTTTTTCAAAATCCATCTTATGTCTTAGAAATATTTTTCCAATCTCGGATTTATAACTTGCAAGTTTTCCTTTACCAAGTTTGAGTTGTGCTCGTGTAAGCATTCACTTGCAAACACTTGTCAAACCTGCTCTAATACCAACTTGATATGATAAATCCTTATATGTTGATTAATTTAATTACACAAACATTTATTTGATCCTCGAAATAATAATGATTGCTTGACTGTTTACAATTTACATGTGAAAATAAAATTTTTATCTAACCACTCACACTGTAATGATAAATAACTTGCAAATAACTAGCTTGAAATGAACAACAATAATGAAATCACATACACAAGTTGGATAACAGAGTTCACCCAATTTGGGCTACCTCTTTGGGTTCGCTTCCAATAGAGACCTCTTTATTGATGCTCAATGATTATGGTTTACAATGACCTTTTTACACGTTTCTCAAATGCAGAAACATAATGCATCGTTGGATTCCTTGCAAAAAATTGTCAAAAATGACTAGAAACTTAATACATTTCCATGTCGAAACCTCGTGGCACACTTTTCCATGTAGCCTCAAAGCCCTTGTACCCTTGACACACACTTCGAGACATAGCTCTTTATAAAATAATGTCCTCCCATAACCTCGATTCACACACGATTAAATAGGGCATGCCCCTTAACCAATTTCCAAAATTTGTGGTAGGCTTTAAATACAAAATGGTTGCCTTGTTTTAACAAACCATATACATGGTCTTTTGGTTGAAACATTGTGGTTATATATGATGAGTTGGGGGTTTTAGCCCCACTGGCCATCATATATCTCATTGTTTTTGTTTGAACTGTTTAACATATGGTTAAAACCATATGTTATAAATAATGTATGTATTAACAACCTCTCACGAATATAGAATGGTTATATGGTATACAATGAACAAGGGCTTAGGGTCAAGGGCTTAGGCCCTCATTCCTTTTGTCACCCATTCAAACTTTAATACAAATTTAAATATAATTTGTGCCATAGATAGGTTAAGGTTCATGTGATGGCATGATAGTAGTGGAGGCTATGTTAAGACTTTGGGAGGTCGCAGGTTCGACCCTCATTGACTCCCATTGTATTTTGGTAAACACTAACCAATATTGGCCAATGGGAGGTCGTCATGTGGTGGCCTCTCATTGGCTATCCCTTGCCACTTGTCAACATATGATTCGACCACTTGGATTGTACCTTGCCTAGTCAACTACCATCAAATCATGTTACGCATCACCTATACAGTCATGTGACACGTGTCACCCTTTTTACTTTTTTGTTTGACCTTTTTCCAGGTTTGACTAGAAATTTGGTCGCTCATAACTTTTGCATACCAACTTCATTTGCATCGTCGGAAAGATAACAACGATCTTTAAGAATTGTTGGTGTTTTCAAGAGAATTTGGGACATTTTAATTTTGAGCATTTCTGAACCATTCTAGACCTCTGTGGATGTTACAAATCCTCCTGTACCTATGTGATAATTATTTGATCCTCCCAGATCATTCCTCCCCATTGGAATCCTTTTGGACCACCAAAAGTTTTGATTACTCAACAACTAGATGAGGGTAGAGTTCCCTCACCCTTCTGATCTCCATCCTTTTTTACTTACTTGGTTTTACCCCTTTAATACCAACTCGAAGATATTCCACATCACCTCATTGTGAAGTCCTAATTATTCTGTCAAGAATAACATCTTCATGTAGCTCATCCAAATATTTTGGAGCAAAATCATCAATTGTTGGAACCTGAATACTTTCATCTTCATCCATAATCATAGGAGGCTCATAAGGCTTCAAATTCTCAACATTTACCACTGAATATATTTGTATGTAGGCTGGTAGATATAAAATAAAGGCCTTAGTACTAATATTCTCCAAGATCTTGAATGGACCATATCAGATTGGTCTTAAATGTTTACCTTCACATTTCATTTTGTTTTTGCTGACATTTAGTAATGGACCATATTGACATCTAATTTTAGTAATGCTAGATTATGATCAAGCTTCTTAGAGGACGTCTTTCGACGAGAATAATATTCACTTTCTTCATAAGAAGATGAGGAGGAGGAGGATGGCGAAGGGGGATCTGAAGGTCCACCACCTTCACCTCCTCCTTCTCCTTTTATTGAAGATTCTCTGCTTATAGGATTTTAAATTATCCGTTCTAACTCATCTATAGTTTCTTCAAATGATTGAAGCGTAGATTTTATCTCTTCATGGCTCATGGGATGATCTTCTTCTTATCCTTTTTCAGAAGCCATCTTATGTCTTAGAAATATTTTTCCAATATCGGACTTATAACTTGCAAGTTTTCCTTTACCAAGTTTGAGTTTTTCTCTTGTAAGCATTCACTTGCAAACAGTTGTCAAACCTGCTCTGATACCAACTTGATACGATAAATCCTTAGATGTTGATTAATTTAATTACACACATTTATTTGATCCTCGAAATAATAATGATTGCTTGACTGTTTACAATTTGCATGTGAAAATAAAAAACTTATTTAACCACTCACACTATAATGATAAATAACTTGCAAATAACTAGCTTGAAATGAACAACAATAATGAAATCACATACACAAGTTGGATAACAGAGTTCACCCAATTTGGGCTACCTCTCTTGGTTCACTTCCAATAGAGACCTCTTTATTGATGCTCAATGATTGTGTTTTACAATGACCTTTTTACATGTTTCTCAAATGTAGAAATAGAATGCACCGTTGGATTCCTTGCGAAAAATTGTCAAAAATGACTAGAAACTTATTACATTTCCATGTCGGAACCTCATGGCACACTTTTCCATGCAGCCTCAAAGCCCTTGTACCCTCGACACACACTTCGAGACATATCTCTTTATAAAATAATGTCCTCCCATAACCTCGGGTCACGCACGATTAAATAGGGAATGTCCCTTAACCAATTTCCAAAATTTGTGGTAGGATTTAAATACAAAATGGTTGCCTTGTTTTAACAAACCATATACATGGTATTTTGGTTGAAACATTGTGGTTATATATGATGAGTTGGGGGTTTTATCCCCACCGAGCGCTATATATCTCGTCATTTTTGTTTGAACCGTTTAACATATGGTTAAAACCATATGTTATCAATAACGTATGTATTAACAACCTCCCGCGAATATAACATGGTTATATGGTATACAATGAACAAGGGGTTAGGGTCGAGCACTTAGGCCCTTGTCCCTTTTGTCACCCATTCAAACTTTAATACAAACTTAAATATAATTTGTGTCATAGATAGGTTAAGGTTCATGTTATGGCATGATGGTAGTGGAGGCTATGCTAAGACTTTGGGAGGTCACGGGTTCGACCCTCATTGACTCCAATTGTATTTTGGTAAACACTAACCAATATTGGCCAATGGGAGGTCGCCATGTGGCAACCTCTCATTGGTTATCCCTTGCCACTTTTCAACATATGATTCAACCACTTGGATTGTACCTTGCCCAGTAAGCTTCCAAAAAATCATGTGACACATCACATGTACAATCATGTGCCATGTGCCACCCTTTTAACTTTTCCCTTTGACCTTTTGGCAAGTTTGATTGGAACTTTGACCCCTCATAACTTTTGCATGTGAAATTTGTTTGACTTGTTGTTTTTGTCATTGGAAAGATAACAACGAGCTCTAATAATTATGACATTTTCGAGAGAATATGGGACATTTTAATTTTGAGCATTTATGAACCATTTTGGAACTCTGTGGACATTCTAGATCCTCCTAGACCTCTATGATCATTCATGGATCCTCCCGGATCAGTCCTCCACACTCACATTTTTTGTACATGATTTGTACACTAATTTGTTGTGATATCTTTAGTATTTGGTGCATAATAGTTGAGGAGGGAATTTTTTCCGCATCAACAAACTTCGTGCTAGAAGGAGGGCCAAACTTGTATGGTTGATAGGAACATTTGTCAATCATGTAGTTTTCATTTTGAACCTATGTACCATGATTTTCACCTTGAACTTATGTACCTTGAAACCTTTTTTGAGGATAGATTTGTTAACTTTGAAAACACTTAGTCTTCTCGTGTTGAATCCCATTACATTATTTCTAACCAGGAGGTGAACACAATTTATTGTCTTACTTGGGCATACACTTGGAAGATCAGATGGTTGTTTATTGGTCCTTTGCTTCCTAGACAAAAAATAGCTCGTAAGAATTTCATTCAGATTGAAGATGAACTATTGGTTGATACTGTAGATGACTTAGTGGATCTTTCTCTTAACGATATTCCTTAACCTTCGAACAAAATCCCAATAAACCCTCACTCATCCTAACCCCCTCACTCTCCACATTCCACAACCCTTGAGAAAGAGGCCAAAATTAATAGGTGATCCTACAAAATATTACAACAATTAGTCACTCACTGAATGGTTGGAGTTAACCAATGTCTAGTACCTGCATGGATGTCCCAAGGTTCTTTGAATCTAGTAGATATGCTTCATGATATACCTAAACACCCATAAATAATTCTTCTCAAACTTGACCTTGACAAGTCATGCATCCCCAAAAATCAAATAAATAATTTGTATTTGGTTGTTTAGTTCATGAACATAGAGTACGAGGATGTAGCATGTAGGTTGTTTCCATAAACTTTTGAAAATAAAGCATCTACTTGGTATTTTAGTTTACCTGTGGAATCCATCATGAACTAGAATGATTTTGAAAAGGAATTTATTACTAAATTTGGTGAACAAAAGACTCATGTTGCATTGCTAAAAGAGTTAATAGCTATTAAAAAGGACAAAAAAGAACGTATTAAAGAATTCAAAAGATGTTTCACCACTATTCTAAATCAGTGTCTTGCTAACTCCCAACTAGTTGATGGTGTTGTAGTAAAAAACTATACTTTCGCTTTACAAGTGTCTATTGCCATGTTATGAAAATAGTTGGGAAATCCACTCTAGCAAATAATTTTGAAGAAGATAAGAAGGTTGAGAAAGAAATGTCCAGTTTGGTAGGGAATCTAGGGGCTAAAGATGCCAAAACTTCCATTGCTACTAAGAAACCACTTACACTATCTAAACCTTTATATAATAACTCCATAGTTTTGGAGAGTGTGCTTAAGATGATAAAGAATATATAAAATGAGGTTGTTGGCTTAAATAATAACTTAGGTGAGGGGAATTGTGATTAGAAAACTTTTAGTTTGTTTTACATAAAGGCCATTATGCCTCCAAAACCCCTAGAAAATCCCAACCTCAACTTGAATATGGAGGAAGTTGAGATGGATATTTTTTGCACTTTTCAATAAATCAATCATTCTAAAAAGACTTGACCTTGGTGAATTAATTCTATGAATGATCCAAATGGATGTCGGTGGCCTCCCACCTATTTCGACTGGCTCATTTTGGCAATTGTTTCCCTAGTTTTTGGGTCCCTGACTTGCGGGGCCGTTTTGAGGCCCTAAACAACATTTTTTAGGGCTCACCACAGTCAAAATGGCCTTTGTTAGATAGAAGAAAAATGTTTAGTCCTTGGATAGACCTTTCCAACGGGCTACCGTGTGCCTAAAATGGAGATCGTATGAAAAAGTTACAACCTTGGGAAGTTGATGTACTAACTTACCCAAACGGGCCCCCCATGACTTTTGGTGCTTCATCTCCTAGGGTTAGGTTTTTTTTGGATGTCTAGGGTTTTTGACATTCATGTTTATTGTAAAAATTCCTTGAGAGCCTCATTGTAATCATCTTCTTGCGAATGAGCGAAGATGTCACATATCTTCTCAGAGATAAGCCAACACCATTCTACCAAGCTTGTTTCTGCTGCATTTTACAGTTTCAACTTATTTCTTTATTGAATAGAAACCAGTTTTACTATATATCTGTTATTCTCTGCTAAGCATCTTTTGATAATAATTTGTATTCATTTCGTTCTGCAAATATATTCTCCATCAGTGGTATCAAAGTAGTCTGCTCCTTATCGTTCTTAATGCATGTCCCTAACGAGGTCAGGGTAAAAATAATTGGATCTCGAGCTTGTTTCTCTTGAGGACAAAATCTCTCGCACGCCCAAACGACCTCTCATGGTAGAAGAAAATAAAGACGAAGGGACTGGATATCCATTCAAAATGTTGCTCGAGGAATCCCTCATGCAACAGAGGAATGAGATGATGGATAGTTTTGCGCAAATCCTTCGACGACTACCAACAGGCGATGCATCTTCCTCAAACGGAGGCGTCGCCCCCTTCAAGCTACAAATCAACTTCGATATTCCTATGTTTGAAGGTCAGATAGACGTGGATGCAGTAAAAAAATGGTTGAATTTGCTAGAAGGGTATTTCTCTGTCTATAACTTCTCGAATAAAGAAATTTTTACTTTTGTGCTCCTCAAAGTCGTCCCCCATGTAAAATATTGGTGGGAAACTTTCTTTGAGCAAAAGGAAATAGAGGAAACCTCATTATTTACAGTCGCAGTCACCTGGGAGTCCTTCAGGGATGCTATTAGGGAAAAATACTACCCTTTTGGAAGTTATGATGACCTGTACACAAAATGGACCACGCTACAGTAGGAAAGAGACCAAGCAGTGCCCAAGTTCACAAATATCTTCCATACCTTACGCACCAAGCTGAGTATCAAATATTCTGAGCGACATATGGTGCTCAAGTATCGCGGCGGTATGCATAGATACATCTAAGATGAAATGGGGTTTCTGGACATCTCATCCTTGGGCGCACCCTACTAATATGCCGTCAAACTTGAGCAGAAGCTCAAACAAAAGACGTGGAAATTTGGGCCTGGGAACCCCTCACAACAAAATCTAGGAAAGGGCGGCCCCAACCCACATAAAAAAGGATAGAGAAAAGACGGACAACTAGTCCAGGCCACAAGCAAAGAAGGACACCGAAAAGACAAAGAAAGATATTGGGAAGTGGTGCGACTTCCATAAGAGCCCTTGGCATAACACTGTTGATTTTCGCTTGAAGCAGTCGCTGGTGGCTGAGGTGAAAGCCTATGAATCATATGCGGGTTCCAACTCTGAGTTAGAACTAGAAAGGGGGAGATTGATCATTGACATAGAAACAATGCTACTGGTGCTACCACCAAGCTCCAGCTATGTTAACCAAACAAGTCAGAGGAAGGAAAGTGACTTTTTCATTCATAGATGTGGGTGAAGGGTACCTCGCTACACTTCATTGTTAATAGCGGTAGCCAAAAGAACCTCATCTCAGCAAAGGTTATCAAGCGACTCTCCTTGCCGACAACGTTGCACCCACATCTCTACACCATCGGATGGCTCTTCCAAGAAAGTGACATCTGCATCAGCCAACAATGTTGCATGTCATACGACATCAAGCCCTTCAAGGACAACGTATTGTGTGATGATGCCCCTCTCCAAGTTTGTAATGTTATTTTGGGCCAACCATACTTTTGGAAATGTCATGTTGTATATGAGTCTAGGCCTTGTAGTGTTATTATTACTTTGAACAAGAAATTGTACAGGATACCCGAGCTAGTCCCACCCAGTGTTATTTCCTTGATCTCTGCCAAGCAATGCAGAAAGGTCATCTCTCAGACAGGGAAGTTTGTCTTCTTTATGATTCTCTCTCAGAATGAGCGAAAGATCACAACCACATACAGGGTCTCAGCAGCCTACCTCTCGACATAGCAGAAAAAAGTGGATAACGTCATGGAAGAATACTCAGATATCTTCTCCTCACCTACCGAGGTACCTCTGCACTGTCAGGTCAAGAACCCCATGGATCTGACCTATGACACACCGTTGCCCAATGGGCCAGTCTATCGTCACTCTTTGTTAGAGAATGAGGAGATCAAGTGGCATATCCAAGAACTTCTCCAGAAGGGGCACATCCGTCCCAGCTCATCACCTTGTAGGAGCCCAATCATGTTGGTACAAAAGAAAGATGGAACCTGACGACTCTGCATTGATTACCGGGCCCTGAATAAAATCATAGTCAGAAACCGGTACCCGATTGCCCAAATTGACGACCTCCTTGATCAACTCACGAGGGCCAAATACTTCAGCAAGATTGATCTAAAGTCTGGCTACCACCAGGTCCCGATAGAATAGACAGATGTATGGAAGACCGTCTTCAAGTCAAATGAAGGTCTTTTTGAATGGTTGGTCATGCCCTTTGGTTTGACAAATGCTCCAGCCACTTTCATGAGGACGATGGACGATATCATGTGACCATTCACCAATACTTTTGTAGTGGTGTATCTGGATGACATCCTAATTTACAACAAGACTTGGGCAGAACAATTGCAGCATATTCATCAGGTTCTGCACACCCTGTGGCATCACCATCTTTATGCCATCTTGGAAAAATGCTCCTTCGACATGGAAAGGTTTCATTACCTGAGCTAAATTGTTGATCATCATGGCATACATGTGGATCCAACCAAAATCCAAGTCATCCTTGACTAGCCTGCCCCAACCACACTCACTGAAATTTGAAGATTCTTGGGCCTTGCCAATTTCTACCACAGGTTCATGCTGGGATTCTCCCATATTGAATGGACCCTCAGCCAAGTAACCAGGGGTGGTGATAAGGAGAAATTTGTGTGAGGAGGGTCCCAACAACAAGATTTCGATGATTTGAAGCAGCGCTTGTTATCAACCCCATTACTTTCACTACCAGACCTGCAACATCCCTTTGAGATCGAGACAGATGCTTCAAACTATGTTGTGGGTGATGTTCTCACTCATCACGTCCACCCCATGGCCTATCATAGTGAGACATTATCAAATGTTGTCTGTAAGTACCCTACTTACGAAAAATAAATGTACTCCATTGTGAAAGCCTGCCACCAGTTGAGACATTACATTCTTTGGAAGGAGACAGTCATCCACACTGATCATAAGCCACTGCAATTCATGCAAACACAAACAAAATTGCAGAATGATCGCCATCAGAAGTGGTCCATGTACTTGCAACAATTCCACCTTAACATCAAGTATAAAATGAGAAGCACCAATCGCGTCGTTGATTGCCTCAGCATACTGCCAGTCGCAACACTCACCACAGTGCTAGAATATTATGGCCATGAGACCTATCGATGGCCCCAACTCTATGAGACATACCCGAACTTCACCACCACCTACCAAATGTTGGGCGCAAACGCAGTTGTCGCTAATTTACATCTTTAGGATGGGTTGTTGTGTTGTCTGGGTCATATCTGCATTCCATCAAGCGAGTGAGTGAAGATGATCTGGGAATCCCACTACAGTCGGGTGCAGGACACTTCGGCGTCGAAAAGATAGTGGCAATATTGCAGAAACATTTATACTAGTCAAAAATTCGACAGGAGGTCAACAAGTATATCAGGTCTTGCACCGCCTGCACGATTTCCAAACCGACCACTAAGAAACAAGGCATGTACACCCCTCTACCTACTCTTGGAAGACCATGGGAATCCATCTCAATGGACTACATGTTGGGCCTCCCGTCCACCAGGAGGGGCAATGATTGTGTTTTTGTGGTTGTGGATTGCTTTTCTAATATGGTGATCTTGGCCGCCTGCAAGAAGAGAATCACATCAGAGGCCACTGGAAAGATATTCTTTGAACGAGTCTGGGTACATTTTGGAATCCCGCAAACCATTGTCTTAGATCGGGACAGTTGATTTCTCAACATATTCTGGTCAAGCCTCTGTTCACTTTTGGACACCAATCTCACCAAATCCACTGCCTTCCACCCCCAAAAAGATGGCCAAATCGAGGTCATATATTGAATAATCATGCATATCCTGGGCATGTATAATTCCAAGCATTGTCGCACATGGGATGAGAGTCTCCCCTATGTTCAACATAGCTACAACCGATCCCTGCATAGCTCAATCGACCACAGCCCCTTTCAAGTGGGGTTGGAATTAAAACCATTAGGTCCCATAGATGTTGCACTACCCCTTCCAATCACCTCGAACGACTCATCTCCTGCTCCAACTAAAGTTGACAAAGCCACCCGATTTATTGAGCGGATCAAACACAACTACCAACAAGTTCAGGATATCCTACAGAAGTCCAATGAAATGTACAAGAAGTGCCATGATCAACCCTGGGTGCCACATAAGTTTCAGGTGGGAAAAAAAATTTGGTTGCACTTGCAGAAAGAGCGCCTTACAGGACACTATCAAAAGCTTCTCCCACTCCGTTATGGGCCATACACCATCACCAAGGCTTTGGGTGATAATTCTTTCGAGTTCAACATTCCTCCTTTCCTTGGCTTGCACCCAATGTTCAACGTAGATATCCTTCGACCGTATTTCCCACCATTATTGGACACTTCAAAGATAGTAGAACAACTGACACCAACAAAGCTCAACCCCAAATGCATACAACAGGAATCCAATGATTAGATTGGGGAAAAATAGATCAAGGGCACTCGCCAACTAAGGATCCAACTTTATCAAGTTGTCAAAGCAGGGCAGCTCCTGCACTGAGGCAAGTGGCTCACCAGGGGCCAAATTCAACAGAAATTTCCTCATATTATGGGGGATCTCAATGCAATGGATACCATTTCTTCCTAAGGGTGGAGGATTGATCCAAATGGATGTTGGTAGCCTCCCACCTATTCCAACTGGCTCATTTTGGTCATTTTACAGTTTTACAGTTTTTCCCTAGTTTTCGGCTCCCTAACTTGCAAGGCCGTTTTGAGGCCCTAAGCAACGTTTTTTAGGGCTCACCACAATCATAATGACCTTTCATGGATATAAACAAAATGTGTAGTCCTTGGATAGAACTTTCCAACGGGATATCATGCGCCTAAAACGAAGATCGTATGAAAAAGTTACGACCCCGGGAAGTTTGGCAGTTGACATTCTTGTTTATTGTAAAAAGGACTTAAAAGTCTCATTCTAATCATCTTCTTGCAAATGAGCGCAGCCGTCACACTTATTCTCAGAGATAAGCCGCCACCATTCTAGCAAGCTAGTTTCAGCTACATTTTACAGTTTCATCTTATTTCCTTATTGAATAGAAACCAATTTTACTATATATCTTTTATTATGTGCTAAGCATCTTTTGATAATAATCTGTATTCATTTTGTTCTGCAAATATATTCCAGATAAGTGGTATCAAAGCGGTCTTCTCCTTGTCGTTCTTAACACATGTCCCCAACGAGGTCAGGGTACAAAGAATTGGGTCTCGAGCTTGTTTCTCTTGAGAAAAAAATCTCTTGCATGCCCGAACAACCTCTCATGGTAGAAAAAAAGAAAGATGACAGGACAGGAGATCCCTTCAAAATGTTGCTCTAGGAATCCCTCACGCAACAGAGGAACAAGATGATGGATAGTTTTGCACAAATCCTTCGACGACTACCAACAGGCGACTCATCTTCCTCAAACGGAGGCGCTTCCCCCTTCAAGGTACAAATCAACTTCAATTTCCTATACTGGAAGGTCAGATGGACGCAGATGCAGTAGACAAATGGTTGAATTTGCTAGAAGGGTATTTCTCAGTCCATAACTTCTCGAATAGAGAAAAGATTACTTTTGCGCTCCTCAAATTTGTCCCCCATGTCAAATATTGGTTGGAAACTTTCTGTGAGAAAAAGGAAATAGAGGAACTCCCATTATTTACAGTCGCAATCACTTGGGAGTCCTCC
Organism: Picea sitchensis; assembly: GCA_010110895.2. Classification (NCBI taxonomy): domain Eukaryota; kingdom Viridiplantae; phylum Streptophyta; class Pinopsida; order Pinales; family Pinaceae; genus Picea; species Picea sitchensis. The sequence continues at coordinate 36,867 of SNQJ01S0091169.1, read as the reverse complement.
AGGGATGCTATTAAGGAACAATAATACCCTATTGGAAGTTATGACGACCTGTATAGAAAATGGACCACGTTGCGGTAGGAAAGAGACCAAGTGGTGCCCGAGTTCACAAATATCTTCCATACCTTCTGCACCAAGATGGGTATCAAATATTATGAGCGACATCTAGTGCTAAAGTATCGCAACGATCTTCATAGATACATCCAGGCTAAAATGGAGTTTTTGGACATCTCATCCTTGGGTAGGGCCTACCGATATGTCGTCAAAATCGAGCAGAAGCTCAAACAAAAGACATGACAATTTGGGCCTGGGAACCCCTCACAGCAAAATCCAGGAAAGGGTGGATCCAAACCACAGAACAAATGATAGAGCAAAGACGAACAACCTTATGAAAACCAGTCCAGGCCACAAGCAAAGAAGGACACCGGAAAGACAAAGAAAGATATCGGGAAGTTGTGGGACTTCCATAAGATCCCTTGGCATAACATTGTTGATTGCCGCTCGAAGCAGCCACTGGTGGTTGAGGTGAAAGCCTCTAAATCGGATGCGGGTTCTGACTCTGAGTCGGAACCATAAACGGGGAGACAGATCATTGACGTAGAACCTAGTGCTATCGTTGCTACCACCAAGATCCAACCAGGTGAACCAGACAAGCCAAAGGAAGGTGAGCACCTTTTTCAATCATAGATGTGGGTGAAGGGTACCCCGCTTCACTTCATCATTGATAGTGGTAGCCAAAAGAACCTCATCTCAACAGAGGTTGCCAACTGACTCACCCTGCGGACAATGCCGCACCTGTAGCCCTACACCATCGGATGGCTCCGCCAAGGAAAACATTTGTGTCATCCAACAATGTTGTCTGTCATACAGAATCAAGCCCTTCAAAGATGAGGTATTGTGTGATGTTTCCCCTCTCGAAGTTTTTGGTGTTATTTTGGGCCAACCATACTTATGGAAACGTCATGTTGTATATGAGTCTAGGCCTCACAGTGTTATTATTACTTTGAAGAAGAAATTGTACAGGATACCTGAGGCAATCCCACTCAGTGTTATTTCCTTGATCTCTGCCAAGTAATGCAGAAAGGTCATCTCTCAGACAAGGAAGTTTGTCTTCTTCGTGGTTCACTCTCAGAATGAGCAAAAGATCGCAACCACATCTAGGGTCTCCACGACCGATCTCTTCACATAGTAGAAGCAAGTGGATAAGGTTGTGGAAGAATACTCAAATATATTATCCTCACCTACCTGGGTACCTCTGCACTATCAGGTCAAGCACCCCATCATTCTGACCCCCGACGCACCACTACCTAATGGGCCAGTCTACCGCCGCTCTCTGTTAGAGAATGAGGAGATTAAGCGACATATCCAAGAACTTCTCCACAAGGGGAAAATCCATCCTAGCTCATCACCTTGCAGGAGCCTAATCGTGTTGGTACAGAAGAAAGATGGAACCTGGTGACTCTGCATTGATTATTGGGCCCTGAATAAAAGCACAGTCAGAAATTCATACCCGATTCCCAGAATCGACGACCTCCTTGTTCAGCTCATGGGGGCCAAATACTTCAGTAAGATTGATCTGAAGTTTGGCTACCACCAGGTCCCGATAGAAAAGACAGATGTATGGAAGATCGCCTTCAAGTCAAAGGAAGGTCTTTTTGAATGGTTGGTCATGCCCTTTGGTTTAACAAATGCTCCAGCCACTTTCATGAGGATGATGAACGATATCCTGCAACCATTCACCAATACTTTTATAGTGGTGTATTTGGATGACATCCTCATTTACAACAAGACTTGGGCAGAACATTTGCAGCATATTTAGCAAGTTCTGCACAACTTGCGGCAGCACTAGCTCTACGCCAACTTGGAAAATTTCTCCTTCGGCATGGACAGGGTTCATTACCCTGGCTACATCATTTATCATCATGGTGTACATGTGGATCCAACCAAAATCCAAGTCATCCGTGACTAGCCATCCCCAACCACAGTCACTGAGCTTCAGAGCTTCTTGGACCTTGTCAATTTCTACCGCAGGTTCGTGTTAGGATTCTCCCATATTGCATGGGCCCTCAGCCAAGTAACCAGGGGTGGTGGTAAGGAAAATATTTTGCGGGGTCGGTCCCAACAACAAGCGTTCGACGATTTGAATAAGCGCTTGTGCTCAACCCCAGTACTTTCACTACTGGACCTGCGACATCCCTTTGAGATCAAGACAGATGCTTCAGACTATGTCGTGGGCGTTGTTCTCATTCATCATGTCCACCCTGTGGCCTATCATAGTGAGACATTATCATATGTTGTCTGTAAGTACCCTACTTATGACAAATAAATGTACTCCATTGTGCAACCCTACCGCTAGAGGAGACATTACATTCTTGGGATGGAGACAGTCATCCACACTGATCATAAGCCATTGTATTTCACGCAGACACAAGGAAAATTGTAGAATGGCCTCCATCAGAAGTGGTCCAGGTACTTGCAACAATTCCACCTCAACATCAAGTATAAAACGAGAAGCACCAACCGCGTCGTTGATTGCCTCAGCAGACTGCTAGTCATAAAAATCACCATGGTGCTAGACTCTTGCAGCCATGAGGCCTCTGGATGGCCCCAACTCTATGAGACAGACTCAGACTTCACCACCACCTACCAAATGTTGGGTGCAAACATAGTTGTCGCTAATTTCCATCTTCATGACGGGTTGTTGTGTCGTATGGGCCATATATGCGTTCCATCAAGCAAGCGAGTGAAGAATATTTGGGAATCCCACTACAGTCGGGTGGCAGGACATTTCGGTGTCAAAATGACAGTGGAAATGTTGTAGAAACATTTCTACTGGCTGAAACTTCGACAAGAGGTCAACAAGTATATATGGTCTTGCACTGCTTGCATGATTGCCAAACCGACCACTAAGAAACAAGGCATGTACACCCCTCTGCCTACTACTGATAGGCCATGGGAATCCATCTCAATGGAGTACATGTTGGGCCTCCCATCCACTAGGAGGGGCAATGACTGTGTTTTTGTGGTTGTGGATCGCTTTTCTAGGATGACGATTCTAGTTGCCTGCAAGAAGAGCATCACAACAGAGGCCACTGCCAAGCTCTTATTTGAACGAGTTTGGGTACCTTTTGGAATCCCACAAACCATTGTCTTAGATCGAGACAGTCGAATTCTCAACACGTTGTGTTCAAGCCTCTGGTCACTGTTGGACACCAAGCTCACCAAATCCACGACCTTCCACCCCCAGACAGATGGCCAAACTGAGGTCGTAAATCAAATGATCATGCATATCATGTGCATGTATAATTCCAAGAACCCTCTCACATAGGATGAGAGTCCCCCCTATGTTCAACATAGCTACAACTGAGCCCTACATAGCTCAACTGATCACAACCCCTTGGGATTCCAACCATTGGGTCCCATTGATGTTGCACTACCCCTTGTGGTCACCTCGACCGACTCATATCCTACTCCAACTGAATTTGACAAAGCCACTCAGTTCATTGAGTGGATCCAACACATCTACCAATAGGTTCAGGATATCCTACAGAAGTCCAATGACAAGTACAAGAAGTGCCATGATCAACATCGAGTGCCACATAAGTTTCAGGTGGGCGACAAAGTTTGGCTGCACTTGTAGAAAGAGCACCTTGCAGGACCCCATCGAAATCTTCGCCAAATCCATCATGGGCCATACAACATCACTAAGGTTGTGGGTGATAATTTTTTCGAGCTCAACATTCCTCTTTTCCTTGGCTTGCACCCACTATTCAATGTGGATATCCTTCGACCGTATTTCCCACCATTATTGGACACCTCAGAGATAACAAAACAACTGACACTAACATAGCTCAACCCCGACTACATACAAAATGCATCCAATTATTAGATATTGGACAAATAGATCAAGGGCACTCGCCAACAAAGGATCCATCTTTATCATGTTGTCAAAGCAAGGTAGCTCCTGCACCAAGGAAAGTGTCTCACCCGAGGCCAAATTCAGGAGAAATTTCCTCATCTAATGGGGGAACTGAACACAATGGATATAATTGCTTCCTAAGGGGGGAAGATTGATACAGATGGATGTCGGTGGCCTCCCACCTATTCCAACTGGCTTATTTTGGCATTTTTCCAGTTTAGCAGTTTTTTCCCAAGTTTTCGGCTCCCTGACTTGTGGGGTTGTTTTGAGGCCTGTTATCGCTCAGTTTGTAGTCTAGGTTAGGTAGCTGAAAGGTAAGGATCAAACTGGCGTAACAGGAGCTTCCCCACCCACTGTCACCTCGATGGGGGGCTCTTTCTATTTAGGGTGGTTAAACCCAAGGGAGACGTCCCTGGCAATCTGGGGTTTTGAAAGGCGAAGTTTTAAAGGATCAAGGTAAGTTTTCCCTTTCACAGATTACCGCCAAGAAGATAGTCAAGAGGAAGATAAACCACAGAAGGGGCACCTGTTTGCG
>SNQJ01S0091169.1:0-32406 GCA_010110895.2 Picea sitchensis | reverse complement strand
ACAAAGAATTGGGTCTCGAGCTTGTTTCTCTTGAGGAAAAAATCTCCCGCATGCCCAAACAACCTCTCAAGCTAGAAGAAAAGAAATACGACGGGACAACAGATCCCTTCAAAATGTTTCTCGAGGAATCCCTCATGCAACAGGGGAACGAGATGATGGATAGTTTTGCGCAAATCCTTCAGCGTCTACCAACATGCAACACATCTTCCTCAAACGGAGGCGCTACCCCCTTCAAGGTACAAATCAACTTTGTGTTAGAAAAACAGGACTGCGGAGCAATAAAATAAAACAAATGAGGAAACAAAACATAGAAGATACATAATACAAGAGAGACACAGATTTACGTGGTTCACCCAGTGTGGGCTACGTCCACCAAATAATTTGTCAGGTCCTTCCTTTATTATTATCCATCAAATGAAGGGATACAACCTACATCAAAACCCGTTGTAACTTCCTCTTCTTTCTCTCACAGTCTCTTCTCTCAAAATACAATACTCGCCATAATGCATAGTTGCAATACATTTCCCTCATAACAGAGGGTTGCCTTCTAGGGAAAAAAACCCTAACATAATTTCTACCTTTAGATCTGCGACCTTATAATGAACGGTCCAGATCTACAATGAAATTACAATATACATTTACAAGGCAATTTTTCCTTTAGGGGCTTCGCCCCTGAACCCCCCAGTCGGGGGGATAGGCCCCCCGGACTCCGCAGAGGGGGTATCCCCCCTCTGCACTCCCCCGCGTGGAATAGTGTACATACTTCTGGGGTGTAATGTCTTCATGGGGTATAAACACGGCTGCAAGCAAGGACCTATGAATCGGGAACATAATCAAGCTCCACAACCAACACTTTGATATTCCTATATTTTAAGGTCAGATAGATGCATATGCGGTATAAAAATGGTTGAATCTGGTAGAAGGGTATTTCTCTGTCCATAACTTCTCAAATAGAGAAAATATCACTTTTGCGCTCCTCAAAGCCGTCCCCCATGTCAAATATTGGTGGGAAACTTTCTGTGAGCAAAAGGAAACAGAAGAACCCTCATTATTTACAATCGCAATCACCTGGGAGTCCTTCAGGGGTGTTATTAAGGAACAATACTACCATGTTGGAAGTTATGACGACCTGTACACAAAATGGACCACGGTGTGGCAGGAAAGAGACCAAGCGGTGCCCAAGTTCACAAATATCTTCCATACCTTGCGCATCAAGTTGGGTATCAAAGATTATGAGCGACATCTGGTGCTCAAGTATCATGGTGGTATGCATAGATACATCCAGAATGAAATGGAGTTTATGGACATCTCATCCTTTGGCGTGGCCAACCGATATGCCGTCAAAATCAAGTAGAAGCTCAAACAAAAGATGTAGCAATTTGGGCCTGGGAACCCCTCATAGAAAAATCCAGGAAAGGGCAGCCTCAACCCATAGAACTAAGGACAAAGAAAAGACGGACAACCTCAGGACAACCAGTCTAGGCCACAAGAAAAGAAGCACACCAGAACAACAAAGAAAGATACCGGGAAGTGGTGCAACTTCCATAAGAGCCCCTGTCATAACATTGTTGATTGTCGCTCGAAGCAATCATTGGTGGCTGAGGTGAAAGCCTCTGAATCAGATGCGGGTTCTAACATTCAATCAAAACCAGAAAGGGGGAGACAGATCATTGACACAAAACCCAGTGCTACTGTTGCTACCACCAAGCTCCAGCCAGGTGAACCAGACGAGCCATGGGAAGGCGAGTGACTTTTTCAATCACAGATGTGGGTGAAGGGTACCCTATTGCACTTCATCGTTGATAGTGGTAGCTAGAAGAACCTCATCTCAGCAAAGGTTGTCAAGCGAATCCCCTGCCGACAACGCCGCACCCGCATCCCTACACCATCGAATGGCTCCACCAAGGAAGCGACATCCGTGTCAGCCAACAATGTCGCCTATCATACGACATCAAGTCCTTCAAAGACGAGGTATTGTGTGATGTTTTCCCTCTCAAAGTTTGTAATGCTCTTTTGGGCCAACCATACTTATGGAAACATCATGTCGTATATGAGTCTTGGCCTCGCAGTTTTATTATTACTTTGAACAAGAAATTGTACAGGATACCCGAGGCAGTCCCACTCAGTGCTCTTTCCTTGATCTCTACCAAGCAATGCAGAAAGGTCATCTCTCAGATAGGGAAGTTTTTATTCTTCGTGTTTCRCTCTCAGAATGAGCGAAAGATCGCAGCCACATCCAGGGTCTTCGTGGCCKACCTCTCCACACARCAGAAGCAAGTGGATAAGGTCGTGGAACAATACTCATATATCTTCTCCTCACCTACCAAGGTACCTCTGCACTGTCAGGTCAAGCACCCCATCGATCTGACCCCCRACGCACCGTTTCCCAATGGGCCAGTCTAGTGCCACTCTCTTTTAGAGAATGAGGAGATCAAGCGACAGATCCAAGAACTTCTCAACAAGGGGCACATCCGTCCCATCTCATCACCTTGTGGGAGCCCAATCGTGTTGATATAGAAGAAAGATGGAACATGGCGACTCTACATTGATTACCGGGCCCTGAATAAAATCACAGTCAGAAACCGGTACCCGATTCCTCGAATCGATGACCTCCTTGATCAGTTCACGGAAGCCAAATACTTCAGTAAGATTGATATGAATTCTGGATACCACCAGGTCCCGACAGAACAGAAAGATGTATGGAAGACCGCCTTCAAGACAAAGGAAGGTATTTTTGAATGGTTGGTAATGCCATTTGGTTTGACAAATGCTCCATCCACTTTCATGAGGATGTTGGACGATATCCTGCGACCAGTCACCAATACTTGTGTAGAGGTGTATCTGGATGACATCCTCATTTACAACAATACTTGGTCAGAACACTTGCATCATATTCAACAGGTTCTACACACCCTACGGCAGCACTAGCTCTACGTCAACTTGGAAAAATGCTCCTTCAACATGGACAAGGTTCATTACCTGGGCTACATCGTTGATCAGTATGGTGTACATGTGGATCCAGCCAAAATCCAAGTCATCTGTGACTGGCCAGCCCCAACCACACTCATTGAGCTTTGGAGCTTCTTGGGCCTTACCAATTTCTACCGCAGGTTCGTGTTGGGATTCTCCCATATTGCATGGGCCCTCAGCCAAGTAACCAAGGGTGGTGGTAAGGAGAAATTTGTGTGGGTCCGGTCCCAACAACAAGCGTTCGATGATTTGAAGCAGCGCTTGTGCTTAGCCCCAATACTTTCACTACCAAACCTGCATCAGCCCTTTGAGATTGAGACAAATGCTTCAGACTTTGTTGTGGGCACCGATCTAACTCAGCACGGCCACCTTGTGGTCTATCACGGTGAGACACTATCAAATGGTGTCCGTAAGTACCCTACTTACAACAAAGAAATGTACTCCATTGTGCAAGCCTGGCGCCAGTGGAGACATTACATTCTTGGGAAGGAGATAGTCATCCACACTGATCATAAGCCACTGCAGTTCATGCAGACATAATGCAAATTGCAAAATGGCCAGCATCAGAAGTGGTCCACATACTTGCAACAATTCCACCTCAACATGAAGTATAAAATGGGAAGCATCAACTGCATCGTTGATTGCCTCAGCAGACCACCAGTCGCGAAACTCACCACGGTGCTAGACTCTTGCATCCATGAGACCTCTGGATGGCCCCAACTCTATGAGACATACCCGAACTTCTCCACCACCTACCAAATGTTGGGCGCAAATGCAGTTGTCGCTAATTTCCATCTTCGGGATGGGTTGTTGTACCGTCTGGGCCATATATGTGTTCCATCAAGTGAGCGAGTGAAAATGATCTGGGAATCCCACTATAGTCAGGTGGCATGCCACTTAGGCGTCGAAAAGATAGTGGCAATGTTGCAGAAACATTTCTACTGGTGGAAACTTCGATAGGAGGTCAACAAGTATATTAGGTCCTACATTGGCTATGCGATTTCCAAACCGATGACTAAGAAACAGGGCATGTACACCCCTCTGCCTACTCCTGGCAAGCCATATGAATCCATCTCAATGGACTGCATGTCAGGCCTCCCGTCCACCAGGAGGGGCAATGACTGTGTTTTTTTGGTTGTGGATTGCTTTTCTAAGATGGTGATTTTGACTGCCTGCAAGAAGAGCATCACAACAGAGGCCACTGCCAAGCTCTTCTTTGAACGAGTCTGGGTACCTTTTGGAATCCCACAAACCATTGTCTTAGATCGGGACAGTCGATTTCTCAACACATTCTGATCAAGCCTCTGATTATTGTTGGACACCAAGCTCACCAAATCCACGGCCTTCCATCCCCAGACAGATGGCCAAACCGAGGTCGTAAATCAAATGATTTTGCATATCTTGCGCATGTATAATTCCAAGCACCCTCACACATGGGATGAGAGTCTCCCCTATGTTCAGCGTAGCTACAACCAAGACCTGCATAACTCAACCGACCACAACCCCTTTCAGGTGGGGTTGGGATTCCAACCATTGGGTCCCATAGATGTTGCACTACCCCTTGCGGTAACCTCGACCGACTCATATACTACTCCAACTGAAGTTGAAAAAGGCACCCGATTCATTGAGCAGATCCAGCACATCCACCAACAAGTTCAGGATATCCTACAGAAGTCCAATGACAAGTACAAGTAGCGCCATGATCAACACCGAGTGCCACATAAGTTTCAGGTGGGCGACAAAGTTGTGTTGCTCTTGCAGAAAGAGCGCCTTACAAGACTCCATCGGAAGCTTCTCCGACTCCGTTATGGGCCATACACCATCACCAAGGATGTGGGTGATAATGCTTTCGAGCTCAACATTCCTCCTTTCCTTGGCTTGCACCCAGTGTTCAACATGGATACCCTTTGACCGTATTTACCACCATTATTGGATACCTCATAGATATCAGAACAACTGACATCAACATAGCTCAACCCTGACTGCATATCAGGCATCTAGTGATCAGATTGTGGACAAACATATCAAGGACACTCGCCAACAAAGGATCCAACTTTATCGAGTTGTCAAAGCAGGGCAACTCCTGCACCAAGGCAAGTGGCTCACCCGGGGCCAAATTCAACAGAAATTTTCTCATCTGATGGGGGAACTCAATGCAATGGAGACCATTGCTTCCTAAAGGGGGAGGATTGATCCAGATGGATTTCGGTGGCCTCCCACCCTTTCCAACTGGCTCATTTTGGTAGTTTTCCAGTTTGGCAGTTTTTTCCCTAGTTTTCGGCTCCCTGACTTGTGGGGTCGTTTTGAGACCCTAAACAATGTTTTTTAGGGCTCACCACAATTAAAATGATCTTTGATAGGTAGAAGAAAAATGTGTAGTCCTCGGATAGACCTTTCCAATGGGCTATTGTGTGCCTAAAATGAAGATCGTATGCAAAGGTTACGACCCCGGAAAGTTGATGCAATAACTTACCCAAACGAGGCCCACATGACTTTTGGCGCTTCATTTCCTACGGCTAGGCTTTTTTTGGATGTCTAGGGTTTTTGCATTCCTATTTATTGTAAAAACGCCTTCAAAGACTCATTGTAATCATCTTCTTGTGAATGAGCGCAACCGTCACATCTCTTCTCAGAGATAAGCCGCCACCATTCTAGCAAAGCTTGTTTCCACTGCATTTTACAGTTTCAACTTATTTCCTTATTGAATAGAAACCAGTTTTACTGTATATCTATTATTTTGTGCTAAGCATCTTTTGATTATAATCTGTATTCATTTTGTTCTGCAAATATATTCCAGATCAATGACCCTAGTACTAAAATATCTCCTTGATCAACAACCACAATCTAAAAATCCTACCCAAGAAGTTGATATTGAACATGCTATAAAGGAGGATGAATCAACTAATGAAGCAACTATGTTCCTTCGGATTGGTATTTTGGTCTTGAATATTCTTCTAAAGAGGATGTGGTTGTAGAAGAATTACATGCCACTTGGTTAGTCCCTAAAGACTACAATATGAGGAGTAAAGGAGCTATGCCTACTATCCTATGAGAACTAACATAGCAGCCAAAAAACCATAGCCTCTCCTCAAACTCAGAAAAACATAGTCCCAAATCAGCCAAAGTGTTAACGCTAGAGATTACTCTTGACTGCAAAAAGAGAATTCCTAGCACATATTGAAAAGGATTTTATGTTGGATAGGTCGGTCAAGGTTGAAGAAAAGAGAAAGGCAAAATAATGGATTTTAAATGTCGTAGATCAGTGATCAAGGCAATTGGGAATGGAGTCTCCTATCATTTTTCATGGATCTGAGGAAATCAAACCAATTATCAGACACGCTTGATAATATCATGGATAAGTATAAGAATAAGGAAAACAATTATGGAATACAGAGGCATCACTAGCCTATCAGACTTGCATAATCCACATGATAGAATATTCATGAAAAAAATGCTTTTCATTAATGAATATTAGATTTATGAGTAAACTCCATAGAAACAGAGCAAGTACACTAAGGATTTAATGCACATGAATTATATAGTGTATAATTTATATTCAAATAAGAGGAAAAATGAATAAGAAAAAAAAATAGAAAGTACAGACGAATACGCAAGGTTCTCATAGATCTCTGATAATAAAATATACAAAGAAGAAGCTGCCCTCAAGCTTACAATATAGAGAACACAACCTCTCTACCTTCCTAATCTATCTCTCCATCCTTTTGAACTGAATCCTCCCAACTGTTTACATTCAGACTTTTCAATATATAGATACACTACTACAAATTCCAGATCCCAAATTAGTGGATCATCGATCCTTCTATAACCAAACATAGAAAGCAGTTAAAAGAAGAGTTGGATCTGATAACTGAAGGATAAGATCCACAATTATAGCTAGATCCTATTTTCCAAGTCATACTTTGACTATTCAAAAATTGGGATCTTGGTCATGACAGGTAGGCTCAAAGTGTATCGACCAAGTAGAAAATGATGTCCAAAACAAGATAATTCTCCTCCTGGTTGCATTGGGTCTTCAAAAGATTAAAAAATGATAAAACTATAAATTCTCTGGACATTCAGTAGCGCATGCAAATTTTCCTATACAAGAGGTGCTACCGGATTTGCTGTAGCAACTTTCTGTAGCATATTTTTAACTTTGGTTGATTTCTTTTTAAACAAAACTTTTCTTTAGCCATACTTGATGTTGCCTGGACAAAACTTGAATTGATGTTAATGTTATGAAGTCTTTACAAAATTCTGGAAACTTTTTAAATAAAGGCTCCATGTATATCACATTTAGAATACTGGCTGAGAATGCCCTATGTATACACAGACTTATGCCACTTCAAATGATTCTTAAAGAGCCTTCACGACCCATGTCATAAAAATCAAACATCAGGTCACTAGTGCACCTTCTTCAATCTTGAGAACTTGACTATCCCTATCTCTGCATGTGCAGCAATGAAACCACCCTTGATCTATAGCAGCACCTTCCTATTATTTCAGGATTTTCCAGGTCCTGAGGTTTCCCTTTTTGAGTGAATTTGATTGCATTTCCAACAAAGTTTCAAATGCATTATTGAACCCTACTTGAAGCATTTTCATTGTTGAACCAATAATGTTTTCCAATTTGAAACAATGTGCAAAAGACAATCTGCAGTAGAAGGTGTTTCCTTTGTTTTCTATCATAATATGTTGGACAAAGAAGAGGTGTTTCACTATCAATGTCGATGGTATCGAGAAGCTTTATTACATAGTATTAATTCTCAACATCATCTAACAATGCTTGAACAACTTCATTAAAACCTCCTGAGCATGCATCATGAAGTGAAATTTCTCCATCCTCGTCCTTAGAATCCAGGCTTTCTCCCCTTTATCTGTCATGGAATGTTACCAAATGCTTGAAGACTCAAGCTAAAGCTGCAAACTTCCCATTCAAATGGATTGAATCTTATATTTATGAAGTCCTACAAACTCCAATATTTTGCATAAATTGTAGAAGCAAGCGAGTTCATCACTTTGTTTGGAAGATTTTGATTAAGTTTTGAATGAATGAAACATTCTAAAACCTGTTAATCCCACATAATTCCTACAAAATTATCCTTGATTAGAAACCCTCAAAGCCATGCCAAAAATTTGTTTGCTAACATCTTGCCATCGACCGACATTGTGTCGATCCCATCTCCCGCCTCAATACAATAGTGAAGAAATATAGTTTCAACATGACAGCAAGCCCAAGCTGCAACAAAAATATTACTGACACTATAACTAACCATCTTTCACTCGCAGTTTTGATGTGACTTCCGAGATTAATGGCAAGAAAAGTTGCTGACATGAAACCCGCAACACCAACGACTACCCATATAAATATCTCCAATGAAATAACAGACAGACATGATGCGGGGATAAACACAAAGTGAGAATAGCCATATAAGCACCAAAGGTTTACAAGGCCTGATAGCACTGAGAAATACTTGAGGACAAAGTACGCCGCCAGAGGTATGACAGAAACATAGCCATAAAATAGGCCATCCAACCATGTAACCTGATTAATGTCATAATTCCAATGTTTGTGATGTTTCTTGTGAGCTATATTACCTACGAAATTCCCTAATGCCGCAACAACAAGTATGAGAGTAGTGCAAATCCAGGATGGGCCATATAAATCTAGGTTGTGAATAGTCCTCTCTCTGTCAAGATATTCATAATGCGTTTGTCAAATCTTGCCCCACTAGATCCAACCTAAGTATAACATGAGGCAGGGCATATCCTTCATAAATTGGCACTGTGTGACTAACATTGTTCCCAACATCTAGCACAATACTAGTTGAACGACCACTTGCATACAAAGACAGAACTCCCTAAATGGAAACATACATAGCAGACATATTAAAAGTTTTAAACATGATTTGAGTCTTCATCTCTCTGTGATTCGGTGGCATCTCCCTCAGCTAACTTCTGTGGGTGTGCTCTTTGTTTTGGCGTGCACTTTCTTTAGCCTGTAGTGGGACATATCCCACATACAACAGGAAACAAGTGGTTATAATTCATATATACAGGTGTACATCACCTAACTCAACTCATTGTGCAATAACTCATTAAGCTCTCCCTTGGTACTCTCGACTCTTGTGCTTGGGCGATTGAAACTTGTACTCGTTGGACTCAGACACTTGGATGATGTTTAGTGTGAGCTCGGTTAATTGTGGTGTTTAGAATTGGAGATTGGGTGATGTTAAGAAATCCAATATTTTATCATTTTATTATTAAAATAAAATCAATTATAATAAAATATAAATTGATTTTAAAATAATAAAATTTTAACTTTTTAATTTTGGATAAAAACAAGACTATGTCAAATTTAGTATTTTTCAAATGAAAACAAGAAGACCATACATTACACCTCACTTCAATTTTGGATAAAAACAAGACAAGGCCAATTTGGTATTTTCCAAATGAAAACAAGAAGACCATACACTATACCTCAACTCATGGACATGTGGTGATATTCATCATATTGGAGTTTAAGAAGACAGAAGATTTGGAAAAGTTTGTGAAATCTTAGCAAAAGATCAAAAAAATTTACGAAGTCAATTTGGATGATAACACAAAGATTCCTACAAACTCTACTCAAACCAATTGTAACCATACTTATAAGTTTACTTAGTCAAACCATACAGTACAATGTTATTGAATATATGAAGGAAAAAAAGGAAAATGTCTTTATGCATGACATCTATAACATTCCGTGGTAGAGATATTTTCTATTGAACACCTTCAAAATTCTTTCTTTGGATTCACAAGATAAATAATAGCTAATCACAAAAACAAACAAAAATCTATTCAAAATAAAAGAAATATGAAAATAAGAAAGAAGCAAAAACAACACAAAAATTTATGGTAAATGAAGCTAACATAGGTACACATTCAAAGTTGCAAACTCCTCCATTCCTCTTTACCTTTGAAAATTTTAATTACAATGTACACAATTATCAAGTGGATTCAAAAGCATCATTTAACATTATGCCTTATTCTCTTTACAAAAAGATGAATGTTGTCCCTTTTAATTGTACTACATGAATCATTTAGCTAGACAGGTCAGATGTGAAAGTCATTGGTGAACTTAAAGATGTCATTATTAGGCTAGCCTTTGATCCTCAAGTCTTTCAGATTATTGATATTATTTTTGTTGACATACAAGAAGCTTGTGGTTTGTTGTTGAACAGAGACTATTCATAAAAATTAGAGGGATATTTCATCACATATTGGTCACAATTATGGTTTCTCTACAAAGAGAGAGCAAATCAAAATAGAGTTGATTGGGATGTTTAGATGAAACACATTGGACGGAGAAATAAGCCTATTAATTTCACACATTTACATTTAGTTCTAGAAAATTATTTCCTTGACATATATTTCAGGTGAATTATTTCCTTGACGTAGATTTCAGGTGTTATATTGTAGCACAACAATCACCCCTAGAATCATAAACATAGTCTGAACTCCTTGATTTTACATAGATTGACAAGAACAATTGTACTATATCAGATCTAGCTAGCACTAGTGTGGTGTTTAGAATTGGAGATTGGGCGATGTTAAGAAATCCAATATCTTGTTCGTTTATTTTTAAAACAAAATTATTAAAATAAAATCAATTATAATAAAATATAAATTGATTTTAAAATAATCATTTTTTAACATTTTTTATTTTGGATAAAAACAATACAAGGCCAATTTAGTATTTTCCAAATGAAAACAAGAAGAACATACACTACACCTCAACTCATGGACGTATGGCGATATTCACCAAATTGGAGTTTAAGAAGACAGGAGACTTGGCGAAGTTTGCAAAATATTAGCAAAAGGTCAAGAATTTTTTACGAAAATAATTTCGGTGCTAACAACTGGCTCCACGGGGGATAGTGATCTCCCTGCGAGGCATTAAGAAAATGCAAACCACAGTGGCTGATCCATTTCATCAATTTGTATCCAACAACCTGTGACCTATCCTGCTCTTTATCTAAAACCAACCACACTCTACAAACAAAACTACAATCTAAAACTAAAATCATAAAAAATATATTATCTTGTATAGTGCCTTTTCTACATTGGGCTATGAAGTATTTATTCAGCTAATATATTGCACACCAAATGATCAGAAAAGAAAACTTATTCTTCTACTATAATCAACTAAAACGTTTATTGACAATGAATAATCAGATTTCCAATGTAGCCAAAAGAGAAATTTATTAATTGACATAACTTATTGCATGCAGTTGAAAGCATGAAAAGAGTATAACAGGTGCAACAAAAATTCCATGTACAATCCATACTCACAACTACAAATTGATGTCATGCTAAAATCCGCAACATTTGCGACCCTAGAAATAGAAGCTTCCATCCAAGCTGCTATTGGATCCTAGAGAACATGATAGAACTCTACCTAGTTTAAAAGGCAAGGTTGTTGTTGTGTGAAGGTTACTTCATCAATAAAAAAWTTMTCTTCTTGTTCACCTTGAAACATCCCATGAATATTATTTTCTTCAAAGCAATCATAGACAGTGAAATCCTCTTAAAACTGTTGATAATTTTCTTAAGCAAAAAATTCTTTAGCAGATTTCAAAGCAGCAAGATTGGAAATAAATGATACACTTTCATCAATTTCAAGAGAAGAAACAACAAGCTCAACAAAATTATCATTTTGATTAACAGGTGAGAAAAGAACTAACTCGTCTTGATAATCTTCATGAATTTGACCAGAACTAACATCCTGAAAATCTTCTTTCATTTCTTCATTAGTAATTCTTCTTTCATCCACACTGCTAGAAGAAACATCTACTTCATGTTGAACACATGATTCAAATTCTTTGTAGCAATGTTCAAATAGAAGATCATCAAAAAAATATATTTTATAATGAAAATGAAATGCAGTATGAAACTCCTTCAATGAAGAGATGCTAGAAGGAGGTAAAGATCTACACCATTCTCGAGCATTTCCTTCTAGGGAATATCTGAACATATTCATCAAAAAATCCTCATGATCAATACCGAACCGATTCAAGCATTCATGAAAATCTAGCAAATTTTCAACAACAATCTCCCCATCATCTCCCCTAAACCTCAAAAAAGAATTTCCCCATCCTTGTGCATCAGGTACATGATTTGGAAAGACATGTATATTTTAAAAATCAAATAAGATATACCTCGTAGCTATTATAGCATTCATCTGAGTATCAGAAGACTTTGACATTTTGAACCAGTGGAGTCGTCGATGTATTCTTCAGTCATGGAGTCTCCAGGTGAATGAGTTGTAGTTAAATCCTAATGTCTAATTCTTGTTCACCATCAAGAAGTAGAGTTGATCATTGTTGTACACTCAGGAAAAGATAGTTTTGTGTCTCTTCTCCCCGGCAACAACGCCAAAATATGTTAGTGCTAGAGATTACTCTTGTCTACAAAAGAGGAATTCCTAGCACATCTTGAAAAATATTTTATGTTGGATAGTTGGGTCAAGGTTGAAGAAAAGAGAAAGGAAGAATATTGGATTTCAAACATTGTAGATCAGTGATCAAGGCCATTGGGCATGGAGTTTCCTATCATATTTCATGGATATGAGACATTCAAACCAGTTATCAGACAAGCTTGATAATAACATGGATGAGTAGAAGAATAAGGAAAACAATTATGGAATACACAAGCATCACTAACATATCAAACTTGCATAATCCATATGATAGAATCTTCATGAACAAAAATGATTTTCGTTACTGAATATTAGATATCTGAATAAACTCCACAGAAATAGATCAAGTACACTAAGGATTTAATGCACATGAATTCTATAGTGTATAAGTTATATTCAAATAAGAGGAAAAGTGGATAAGAAAACACAATAGAAAGTACAAACCAATAAGCAAGGTTCTCATAGATTTTTGATAATAAAATATACAAAGAAGAATTTTCCCTCGAGATTACAATGAAGAGAACACGACCTCAATACCTTCCTAATCTATCTCTCTGGCCTTTTAAACTGAATCCCCCCCACTAT
This sequence comes from Picea sitchensis, assembly GCA_010110895.2. Taxonomy (NCBI): domain Eukaryota; kingdom Viridiplantae; phylum Streptophyta; class Pinopsida; order Pinales; family Pinaceae; genus Picea; species Picea sitchensis. The sequence goes on along the minus strand of SNQJ01S0091169.1, from coordinate 19,391 downwards.
TTACATTCATACTTTTCAATATATAGATACACTACTACAAATTCTAGATCCCAAATTAGTGGAGCGTCAATCCTTCTAGAACCAAACATAGAAAGTAGTTAAAATAAGACTCAGATMTGATAATTGAAGGGAAAGATTCACAATTATAGYTAGATCATATTTTCCAGGTCATACTTTGACTGTTAAAAAATTGGGATCTTGATCATGACAGGTAGGCTYAAAGTTTATTGACCAAGTAGCAAAACGATGCCCAAAACAAGATATTTATCCTCCTCACTGCGTCRAGTCTTCAAAAGATTAAAAAATGATAAAACTATAAATTATCTTCACATTCAGTAGTGCATGCATATTTTCCTATAAAAGAGGTGCTACCGGATTTTCTGTAGAAACTTTATGTAGCATATTTTTAACTTGAATTGATTTCTTTTGACACAAAACCCTGCTTCAACCATACTTGATGTTGCCTAGACAAAAATTGAACTGTTGTCGATGTTATGAAGTCTTTACAAAATTATGGAAACTTTTTGAATAAAGGCTCCATGTATATCACATTTAGAATACTGTCTGAGAATTCCCTGTGTATACATAGACTTATGCCACTTCAAATCATTCCTAAAGAGCCTTCACGACCCATGTCATAACAATCAAACAACAGGTCACTAGTGCACCTTCTTCAATATTGAGAACTTGACAATCCCTATCTCTACAAGTGCAACAATGAAACCACCCTTGATCTATAGTAGCACCTCGCTATTATTTCAGGATTTTCCAGGCTTTGAGGTTTCCCTTTTTGAGTGAATTTGAATGCATTTCCAACAAAKTTTTTGTTCGACAACACACGTATTCCAACAGAGGACAAACACATTCAGTAACCACTCACATAACCAGATCAAAGATCAACACATCGATGTTTTCACGTGGTAAAACCCCTACAGGGAAACATCCACAACCCCAGCCAATGCGACCACTTGGAACAGTTTATTAATGAAAAAAAAAAGATTACAGAAAGATTTTACAAGAGAGTTTCTCACAATCGATCATCGACAAAATACCCTCCATGTTATTTAAATAGAGATCATGGACCAATCGGGTGTTAAGCCATAGATCAATGGTCGTTAAGATCAAGGAGAATATGAACCGTCGGATCACTCTATGTCGAGAACATATCATGACCGTCGGATTTCCTAACTACAAATGCATACTAAAGAAACACACTTTTACCTAACAACAAATTAGACCAAGTAGATCTTAACTAACTCCCAAGTGTCTAAATATCCTAACATCCCCCCTTAAGAACAACTTGGGATAGGATTGAAGCATTTACAATAGTGATACAATAGGAGAAGGAAGGAGGCATTAGAGCCTATCCCCCCTTAATGACAACTTCTTGAACTCCTAACATAGATCGAAGTTTGGAAAACTTTTCTTCTGTAAGAGACTTTGTGAAAATGTCTGCAACTTGATCTTCTGTAGGGAAAAAGAGCACTTCAATAACTTGATCATGAATGAGATTTCTGATGAAGTGCATGTGTAGCTCGATGTGCTTGTTGCGTTGATGTTGAATTGGGTCTATGACGAGCATGATGGCACTCTGATTGTCGATCCAAAGGCTGGTCGGATGCTCCTGCTGGAATCCAAACTCTAAAAGGATCTGTCAAATCCACAAGGCTTCCTGACTTGCATTTACCATTGCTCGATACTCTTCTTCTACTGAAGAAAGTGAAATAGCTTGTTGTTTCTTACAGGCCCAAGTGATAGGTCCTCAACCAAGGCTGAAAACATAACCTGCAGTAGACTTCTAATCATCAGGTTCATGGGCCCAATATGAATCAATGAAACCAACCAATAAGGGAGTCCCCTCTAAATTGTAATGTATCATAAACTGAATTGTACCACGGACATAGTGAAGTATCTGTTTAGCTGCTTTCCAATGGATTTCATGGGGTGTTTGCATATACTAGGCAACAAGACCAACAACAAAGGAAATATCAGGATGGGTATGAGTCAAGTATAAAAGGCTACCAACTAACTGACGGTACAAGGTGGCATCAACTTCGGGAGAAGTACAGGTGGCAGTAAGATTGACTCCAGATTGGAAGAGAGAAGGGGATGGTTTAAAATCGTCCATGTTAAAGTGATGAAGAAGGTCACAAGCATACTTAGGTTGGGAAAGAAAAATTCCTTCATTGGTTTGCAAAACTTGGAGGCTAAGGAAATAGTGCAAAAATCCTAAGTCTATCATTTCAAATTTCTTCTTAAGGCTAGTTTTCACATGATTTAAAAGTTTTGAGTCACTACCAGTAAGGATAAGGTCATCAACACAAAGGATAAGGATTATGATATGGCTTCCTACTTTCTTGGTATAGACATTAGTATCAGAATGGCATCTAGAGAATCTGGTGTCAATAAGAAAGTTGTCCATTTTGGCATACCAAGCTCGGGGAACTTTCTTAAGACCATAAAGAGATTTCTTAAGGTGAAAAGCAAGGCTAGAGTCATTCTGGACATAGCCAAGAGGTTGTTCCATGTGGATTTATTCTTGCAAATCTCCATGCAAGAAGGCGGATTTAACATCCATCTGATGGACCTCCCATTTATGTGAGGTAGCAATGGAAAGAATAAGGTGGATGGAATTCATTTTGGCTACAGGGGAAAAGGTTTCATCATAGTCAATTCCTTCAACTTGGGAAAATCCTTTGGCAACTAACCAAGCCTTGTGTCTTTCAACACTTCCATCTGATGCATACTTAGTTTTGTATACCCATTTACATATGACAAGTTTTCTTCCTTTTGGAAGAGGTACAATATCCCAAGTATCGTTTGCCATTAAAGAACGATACTCTTCATTCATTGTTGTATCCCAATCTGGATGACCTAAAGCTTCTAAAAATGTCTTTGGATCATGAGCCTATGAAACTTGAGCCAAAAGAGAAGAGGCTCGTTGGAACTGTGAACGTGTTCGACAATGATCTGAAGGATCACCGACAAGACCACCAACTACTTCTCATGTTGAATAGACCCATCTAGGCAGCGGTGGAACTGGTGTTGGTTCAGGTTCAAAGGACTCATCTAGAGGAAAGTGAACAGGCGAAGGTGGATTTTCATCCTCACTGTCATCATCTGAAGAATCAACCAGAATAGGAATAGAAGAAGGCACAAACGCCAAAGATGGCTTGCAAGCCAAGAGATTTTCATCAAATTTAACATCTCTTCTAATAATAATTTCATTACAATGTGGTTGAAGAATTCTATAACCTTTGACATCTTCAGAATAACAAACAAATATACACTTCTCACTTTTAGGCTGTAATGCTTTCCTTTTCTCATCAGGAATGTGAGCCCGTGCTATGATGCCAAATACACAGAAGTGACTTACATCTGGTTTGATTTTAGTCCAAGCTTCTTCCGATGTTATATTTTTAAGAGCCTTTGTGGGAGTGCGATTTACTATGTAATTTGGACAGTTGATTACGTCTGCCCAATTTTTTAGACTTAATCCCTTAGATTAGATCATACAATTTTCCATTTCTTTTAGTGTGTGGTTCTTTCTCTCAATGACATCATTTTGTTGTGGTGTATATGGAACAATGTGTTTCATTTGGATGCCATGTGTATTGCAGTAACTTGTAAAATGATTGTTCACATATTCGCCTCCATTATGTGTTCTTAACCTTTGAATTTGATGTCCAAATTTCTTTTCTACAAGGGCCTTGTAGGCCAAAAACTTGTCAAAAACTTCACTCTTAAGTTTTAAGAAGTAAACCAAAGTACGTCTGGAAAATTCATCAATGAAAGTTAAGAAATACTTGCACCCAAAAAAAAGAGTAGAAATTGGACCACACAAATCATTGTGAACAAGTTGCAAAGGGCCCGAGGCATGCTAAGAGGCACGTTTGTCAAAATTGTCCCGATGATGTTTGTCGAGAAAACAACCGGCACAAACACCATCTCTGCATGAAACGGGAGGAAGACCAGTCACCATCTATTGATTAGATAGTTGTTGCAATGAGCAATAGTTTAGATGACCAAACCGCTCATGACAAAGTTTGCTCAAGTCATCGCTATGAGCAACAAAAACTGATGAAAATGATGATGACCCAAATTTGTCAAACTTGTACAACCTGGTAATATCATCAACAATTCCAATTGCAAAAACATGCTTAGGATCTTTTAGATCCTTGATTACAACTTGGTGAGGTGAAAACTCTACAGTTTTATCTTCACCTGAATGAGTGATTTGATATACTGATAGAAGGTTACAAGAAAGACTTGGAACACATAAGACATCATTGAAATGACCATTATCTACTTGAATTGTTCCAGATCCTACAACACTAAGGGATCTATCATCACCAACAAATATTTTCTTGGTGGTACATTCATTTAGTGCAGAAAATATGTCTTTATCCTTGGCCATATGATAATTTGCTCCAGAATCAATAAGCCACTCATCAAAAGAAGAAGTAGAAGTTGTATTGAAGGAGAAACCATAATCAGAAAGTGCATGTCCAAAAGAAGAAGAAGTAGAATCAATACTAATGTTGTTCTTATTCATTGTTGCTTCTAACGCTACCATCTTCTTAAAACATTTAGACTCATCATGACCATCTTTATCACAAAAGTTGCAATGTTTGTTAGTCTTCTTACTTTTATATTTTGCTCCTTTGTCACCAATAGGACCTGAAGCTGTCTGAGTGGGTTTGGGACCCTTATGTTGCTTGTTGTTGTAGTGAGGATGTTGCTTCTTGGGATACTTGGGTTTATCTTTCTGTTGAGCAACTAAGGCTTTGTTGGAGGTACCTGCAGTGTTGATCACTCCAAGTTGTACAAGCTTATCTTCCTCTCTAATCAAAGCAACAAAAAAGGACTCAAGAGTGGGTTTTTGATCAACTTTCTCTAGAGCCTCTCTCATGGCATAAAATGTAGATACAAATGCAAAATATGCACTACCTAGATTAGAAAGAATAAGATAGATGCAACACTCTTCCTCCATTTTTATCTCACATTCTTCACATAAAATTCTGAGTGTTTTAAACATAGGTAGATAGTCTCCAAGGCAAGAAAAATAATTTGGACTTAAGGTTAGTACTTTATTTTCTAACTGTTGTGCTTAAATAATATTGAGTTTACCAAACACAGATTCAATCTTTTCCCAAGCTTCCTCGGGGAATAATATTGAGTTTAACAAACACGGATTCAATCTTGTCCCAAGCTTCCTCTCTGTAATATCAATTTCTTTAAGGTGGAACCTAAATCAGAGAGATGGACATTTTGATTAACCACGTGCTTCATCATTCCCATATCCCATTTGAATTTCTTATTATCATCAATGGGTGCTTTTTCCCTTTCCCAAGGTAATCTGGCACAAGCCTTTACTTCCTAATAAATACTCCATATGGGATTTCCATTGGAAGTAGTTGGTGTTGGTAAGTAAGAGATTTCTTATAGAATCCATATTAAATATGCAGACAATGTGGAATTAAAAACTGAAACTTATGATTTGGATGGAAGGATATCAAAAAATTAGGCGGTTTTAAAAAAAACGGCATTGAAAACGGACTTCGGATGTGAGAGTTATGCCCTTTTTAAAAAAGACATAAATGGTAACCAAATGACCACGTGGTGGTGTAAGTTGTTTTATGAAGTGACCCACTTTTATAAAGAGAAGTGGGGATCACTTTTACAATGAAGTTACTTTATAAAAGAAAAACTACATGCAAAATAAATAACTCTAAAATAATATATTAACGCTATTTATAGTGATTCACTTTTATACTTGAAGTGAAATACACTTTACAATTTTAGCATGAACTTTTTCAAAAAAAGTAACAAAAGAGAGACTTGAACTCAAGACCTCTTATCTAATAAGGAAAATTTTAACCAAATGGTCTAGCAAAACATATTGTAATGTTTAGAAAGAGGATTGTTGTTTTTGTTGAAGAGCGTGCTAAAAAAAAGTATTTTCACACAAGAAAAAAAATTTGGTTCTCGATGACAACAAGGGTTAGATCTCGGTTAGCTTACCCGGAAGATGGACCTTTTCCTATCTGTTTATGATTTTCCGAGATCGCGTAGGGCACAGGGCAAAGAGAATACACAGATCTAAAAGAGTAGCAACCCGGAAATAAATAATATAAAACCAAAATAATACTCTGCAAAAAATTTTAAAAATGCATATGCAGGCTTTATACCTCTGGATTTGACTAAAATGGTTATATCTTGGGCAAACAGAAACCTTTTCGAGTGAAACGAAAAGTGTTCCTCAATGAAACGAGTGCTCCAGATGCAATGGAATAGTCCTATCAGCCCAGAAATGTACATAAATGACAGAAAATGGAGATGAGGAAACTTGGGTTCACGATCTCGATCTACAACATGAGTGTGTCTTCAAACAGGCTCCGATACCATGTTCGACAAAACAGGTATTCCAACAGAGGAAGAAAACCTTCAATAAACACTCACATAACCAGATCAAATATCAACACACCAATGTTTTCACATGGTAAAACCCCTATGGGGAAACATCCATGACCCCAACCAACACGACCACTCAGAGCAGTTTATTAATGCAAAAAAAAAGATTACAGATAAATTTTACAAGATATTTTCTCACAATCGATCATCGACAAATGACCCTCCATGCTCTTTAAATAGATATCATGGACCAATCGAGTGTTAAGAACTCATCAATGGCCATTAAGATCGAGGATAATATGAATTGTCAGATCACTCTATGTCGAGAACATATAGTGACCATCAGATTTTCTTACTACAAATTCATACTAATGCATACTAAAGAAACACACTTTTATCTAATGACACATTAGACCAAGTAGATCTTAACTAACTCCTAAGTGTCTAAATATCCTAACAATTTCGAATGCATTATTGAATCCTACCTTAATCATTTTCATTGTTGAACCAATAATATTTGCCAATTTAAAAGAATGTGCAAAAGACAATCTACATTAGAAGGTGCTTCCTTTGTTTTCTATCATAATATGTTGGACAAATAAGAGGTGTTTCACTAACAATGTCGATGGTATCGAGAAGCTTCTTTACATGTTCTTGATTCTCAACAGCATCCAACAATGCTTGAAAAACTTCATTAAAACCTCATGAGCATGCATCATGAAGTGAAATTTCTCCATACTCGTCCTTATAATCCAAGCTTGCTCCCTTTTATATGTCATGGAATGTTACCAAATGCTTTAAGACTCGAGCTAAAGTTGTGGACTTCCCATTCAAATGAATTGACGCTTATATTCTTGAAGTCCTGCAAACTCCAATATTTTAAATAAATTGTAGAAGCAAGCAAGTGCAACACTCTGTATTGCAGATTTTGAATAAGTTTTGAATGAATGCCACAATCTAAAACATGTTAACCCCACACAATTCCTACAAAATTGGCCTTGATTAGAAACCCTCTAAGCCATGCCAAAAATGTATTTTCTACCATCTTGCCATCGACTGACATTGTGTTGATCCCATCTCCTTCCTCAATACAATAGTGAAGAATTATAGTTTCAATATGACAACAATCCCAAGTTGCAGCAAAAATATTCCTGACACTATAAGGAACCATCTTTCACTCATAGTTTTGATGTGACTTCCGAGATTAATGGTAAGAAAATTTATTGACATGAAACCCGCAACACCAATGACTACCCATCCAAATATCCCCAATGGAATAATAGGCATACATGATGCAGGGATAAACACAAAGAGATAATAGTCATATAAACACCAAAGGTTTACAAGCCCTAATAGCACTAAGAAATACTTGAGGAAAAAGTATGTCGCTAGAGGTATGACAGAAACATAGCCATAAAATAGGCCAGTCTACCATGTAACCTTATTAATGTCATAATTCTAATGTTTTTGATGTTTCTTGTGAGCTATATAACACACAAATTTCCCCAATGTCGCAACAACAAGTATCAGAGTAGTGCAAATCTAGGATGGGCCATATAAATCTGGGTTGTGAATAGTCCTCTCTCTGTCAAGATCGTCATTAATGCATCTGTCAAATCTTTCTCCGCAAGATCCAACCTAAGTATAGCATGAGGCAAGGCATATCCTTCATAAATTAGCACTGTGTGACTAACATCGTTCCCAAAATCTAGCACAATACCAGTTGTATGACACTTTCATACAACGACATAACTCCCTGAATGGAAATATACATAGCAAGAATATTAAAAGTTTTAAACATGATTTGAGTCATCATCTATCTGTGATTCAATGGCATCTCCCTCGGCTAACTTCTGTGGGTGTGATCTTCGTTTTGGAGCGCACTTTATTTAGCCAGTAGTGGGACATATCCCACATGCAACAGGAAACGACAGTAGTTATAATTCATATACACATGTGTATATCACATTACTCGACGAGATTGCAATAGCTCATCAAGCTCTCCCTAGGTGCTCTTGACTCTTGGAATTGGGTGATTGAAACTTGGACTCATTGGACTCAGACACTTGGATGATGTTTGGAGTGAGCACGGTTAATTTTGGTGTTTATAATTGGAGATTGGGTGATGTTAAGAAATCCAATATTTTATCCGTTTATTTTTAAAACAAAATTATCAAAATAAAAATCAATTATAATAAAATAAAATTTGATTTTAAAATAACATTTTTTTAACACTTTTTATTTTGGATAAAAACAAGACAAGGCCAATTTGGTATTTTCCAAATGAAAACAAGAAGACCATATACTACACCTCAACTCATGGACATATGGATATATTTACCAGATTGGATTTTAAAAAGACAGGAGACTTGGGGAAGTTTGTGAAATCTTAGCAAAAGGTCAAGAATTTTTTATGAAGTCAATTTCGGTGCTAACACAAATAATCATGTACACTCTACTCAAACCAATTGTAATCATAGTTACAAGTTCACTTATTCATACCATGGAGTACAATGTTATTGAATACATGAAGAAAAAAAAGGAAAATGTCTCCATGCATGACATATATAACATTCCCTAGTAGAGATATTTTCTATTGAACACCTTCAAAATTCTCTTAGATTCACAACATAAAATAATAGCTAATCACAAAACAAACAAAAATCTATTTAAAATAAAAGAAATAAGAAAATAAGAAAGAAGCAAAAAAAACACAAAAATCCATGGTAAATGAAGCTAACATAGGCACACATTCAAAGTCGCAAACTCCTCCATTCCTCTTGACCTTTGAAAATTTTAATTACAATGTACACAAATATCAAGTGGATTCAAGAGCATCATTTAACATTATGCCTTATTCTCTCCAAAAAGATGAATGTTGTACCTTTTAATTGTCTTGATTAATTGGGTTGGTTGTCATTGATTTCAACCCTTGAAGCAAGTTTGGTAGAAAATTATGGTAGCCCCATAAGTGTGGATAAGGGACCCATGTTTGTCTGAGGAATTATGTAATGAAGATCAGTGCAATTGCAAAAAAGACTATCATAGATGGATAGTAATGTCGTGTCGTTTCCAATGATATGTGGTACATCACGTAGTTCCTCACGGTTGAGGAGATATGTCTTAGTGAAGTTGGAGAACCCTCATGAGTTATCTAGAAGCCCCTAGAAGGTCAAAGAAGTCAATTATTCTAGAAGCTCCTAGAAGAAGTTTATTGGTCAAAGTGGTTGTAACTAGGAGTTAATCATGAGTAAAGTTGTTGCAATAAGAAAATAATTAAAAAAAAAATAGTTGCAACAATAAGTGGTGAGTTTGTTATTTATGGTAAAGTGGTTTCAAGTGGGTAAAGTAGTTAAAAGTGGGTTAGCCCTAAAAGAAGGAAGTTGGAAAAAATAGTTAGAAGATAACCCTTAAAGGAAGCTACTTGGAGAGTATAAATAAGAGAGCAAGGGCCTCTCATTATCACCTAATCTTGAGCACATTGAATATCTATTTTATGAAATGTTATGGGTAGGTATCATTGACAAATCTATAGCAGTGAGTCTGAAGCATCGATGAGAGGGGTTGCAGAAGTCGAAGGGTTGAGACTGTGTGTATTGAACTAGGGTTTTACTAAAGATATCTGCAGGTTGTAGTACTAGAAGGCCGCAGACATCCACGAGCCAAAGTGGGACAAAGCGTGGATACCCGTGGGTTAACTAAAGACAAAGTGTAGATCTATTTCCAAAGAAGAAAAAGGAAGATCAGATTTATCATCAATGATAAGTTGCAGATATGAGAAGTGGCTACAGGAAGGTCTAACAATGAGAAGGTACAACATAGATATCTACAGTAACAAAAGGTATTTTATATGCTTTACTTAAGTAGATCTTTGGTGAATCGTTGGGGTATAGCCATGAGATATTGAGCTCTTATTCTTGAGGGACTACTGGTTGTATGATATATTATGTATCAGACATATCTACAGGGGCACATTGTTACTATATTTGTTGTTTATTGTTGGGATACTTCATTGTGCATCTTGTTAGGATATATCATATGTTATGTAGAGTATGGTTGAGTTTATAGTTGAGACATAGTGTTCATAATACAGGTTGGGTTTGCATAACACTGAGGGTTTGATGTATGGTTAATGTAAGGGTTTATTATAACACAAAAGACTAGTGAGACATATGTATGAACCTAGTAGATGGTTTTGTTAGATCTACTTGGATGTTGTATGAGTATTATTTTCTATCAAATCAACTAGTTTGTGAGCATATGCAGAGATACCAGACAGTGACACAGATAAAGTGACAGAGAGAGTGTTAGGAAGATCTTTGTGCTAGTCTGTGAGTTGCAACAAGAAGAGAAGCAGACATCCACGAGTTGCAGTAGGGAAAGGCACATACATCTGGGTGTTGTAGAATAGACAGGTCACAGACATGTAGGAAAGTTTTGAAGAAGATTAGTACAGGTTGGGATAGGATTTCAGTGATAGTTATTACAGTGACATAGTTGTTTCAATGACAGTGACAGGTTGCCTACATTTTGTATTTATACTTCAAGGCGGTTGGATGGGGAAATGATAGGTGGTTGTAGCCACCTTCCAGTTGTAGTCAGAGAAGATAGGGAGTTGTAGCCTCCTTCTGGTTATAGCCAGAGAATTGGGGAGTTGGAGCTTCCCTTAGGTTGTAGCCTGAGAATATAGGGGGTTGGAGCCTCCTTCCAATTGCAAATGGAAAAAAAAAGGAAGTTGGTGCTTCCAATGAATGTACTTCTTAAAGACATATAAGAAAAAGCATTATGTGGTTTTCTCTCGCATTGGGTTTCCATGTAAAAATAATTGTGTATTGTATATGTGTATGATTTCTCATTGCTCATGGTTTATTTATTCTGCACTTGTTGAACGATATTGATAAATTGATCATAAATATATATTGTGGATAAAAAGGATTAAAAAGAATTGTTATTGATTCATCCCCCCTCTTAGTAATCCAACAATTGGTATTAGAGCAGGTCCTTCAAAAGGAAGTTTAACCACTGGAAGGAGATCATGGATTACTTTAAGATTGGGTACCATAGTTTGATGGGGAAGACTATGCCTTCTGGAGAAGTAGGATTTGATGTTTGGCGATTAATAGTAGATGGATACAAAGCACCAACCATTCCTCCAATAGATAAAGATGAAAGAAACTTGAAGAAAATAATTCAAGAGCCACAAGTGCACTCCTGAATTGTTTGACTAAATCAATAGTTATGCACTGTGATTCCACAAAAAACGTCTGGGTCAAACTGAAGAATATATACAGAGGAGATGAGAAATTCAAGGAAGCTAAACATCAAATCTTCAGAGAAAAGTTCGAACAATTGAATATGAATGAAGATGAAAACATAGTTGCTTACTTTCTACGAGTTGATGAAGTAGTAAACAATATCAAAGGTATGGGAGACGAGGTAAATGAATAGGTTGTTGTTAAAAAGGTATTGAGATCCCTACCAATGAGATTTGACTTAAATATTTCAACACTGAAAGAGAGAGAGGATCTAGCTACACTGACCATGGATGAGTTGCATGGGACACTCACAACTTATGAGATGAGAACAAAGCAAGACAATCAAGTTACAAAGGAAGCAACATCCAAAGCATCTAATAAGACAAAGCAAAAGAACAAGCAAAAGGAAAATTCAGATAGTAGAAGTAGTGATATCTCAGAAGACGATGAAGAATTAGCCAACTTCATCAGAAGGCTGAAAAAGGGAACCGACAAATATAGAGGCAAGATTTTGTTGATGTGTTTTAATTGTGATAGTATTGGTCATTTTGCTAATAAATGTCCCTATAAGAAAAAGAAAATAAATGAAGAAGATGAATCTAAGAGTAAACAAATATACAAAGGCCAAAGAACCAAAAATATTTTTTTCAAGAAAAGCCTTTGCACCAAAGAAGACAGTTCCTCATCAGACGAAGATGAAGTCAGCGATAATGATACAGAAAGGGTTATATTCATGGTAGTGCAAGAATTCGATGAAGAAGGCACCAAAGAAGAATATGAAGAGGCAGAAGCTGATTACAAAGAAGAATTGTTGAGTGCCATAGAAGTTATAAAAAGGGAAAAGAATAAAAACAAGTCACTACAAGCAAAACTAAAAAGAAAAGAGGGAGTTCAAAATTCCAACTGCCAAGAACTAGAGTAGATGATCACTAAATTAAAAATTCAAGTAGAAGAAGACAAGAGAATTGAAGAAGCACTAAAAGAACAGTTAGAATAAAGAGACAAGATCATTGGAAGTTTAGAAGCAGAGATTGTTATATTGAGAAAAGACCTTCAGAAGAAAAACATGCAAAACAACTCTAAAGTTTTGGATGAGATTATTAGTAGTCAAAATCCACATCATGAAAAGTCCAGAATAGGATACAACTAGACAGAAAAGGGCTCAAGCTAAAAAACAATTGATCAAGAAACAAAGCAAAGAAGCTATGTAGAGACAGTCAGAGGATCTAATGAGAACGAAGAAGACAAGAAGTTTCAAAAGAAAGATGACATATATACTCCACCTCCAAGAATATTCAAAGTTCAAAATCAACAACATTCATAAGTAAAAATATCTCAAGAAGAAGAAGGATTTATAAAAGAAACACCTTTCAGAAGATATCCAACTCGCATGTATCAAATAATTTTTATTGGATTATGTTATTCATGTAATAATTTTGGGCACAAGGCTATGAATTGCAGATCCAAGAGCAGAAACATAAACAACTATGAAGGATATACAATAAATGTTTATTCAAGAAGTCCTAATGAAATGCAGAGCAGAAGCTACAACATGTTTGAATCCTTGGGTGCTAAAGTGGAATGCTACAAGTGCAACAAATTTGGACACATGGCCAAAGATTGTAGAATGAAAGTTCCTCTAAGAGAATCACAATAGAATTACAACAATCACAAACATGAATCACAAAGAATATGGGTAAGAAATCATAATCAGTACAACAATGAAGAATGTGCACTTTCTCTACAAACTCAACACAAGAAACATGGATGGTATGTTGACAATGGTTATTCAAAGCATATGACAGGTGATAAGGACAAGTTTCTAACTTTGAAAAAGGAAAGGGATGGATTAGTCTCTTTTGGAAATGACAACTCAGCCAAAATCATTGGAAGAGGCACAATCAAGATTGGAAGTAAGGATGCCAAGGCAGAAAATGTTTTGCTAGTGGAAGATATGAAACACGATATTATGAGTGTAAGTCAAATGTGTGACCAAGGTCACAAACTTGTGTTTGATTCATAGAAATGCAAGAAAATAAAAGCATATTCAGGCAGAGTGGTGGCGACATTTGTGAGAACTCCAAGAAACATATATGTACTAAGTGAAATTGGAAAGGAAAAGTGTTGTTTAGGAAAGGAAGATGAAGTTTGGCTATGGAACAGAACAATAGGTCACATAAATTTTGATAATATTGTCAAGGTCAGCAAAAAGGAGGCAGTTAGATAAATGCCCTAGATCATGAATCCAACCAACACATTGTGCAATAATTGTCAATAAGGAAAGCAAACTAAGACCAAGTTCAAATAAAAGGAATACTCCACACAAAAAACGTTGGAAATTGTGCATACTGACCTAGTTGGACCAACTAGAACAAAGGGGTTGAATGGTGAGTAGTATTTTATGTTATTGGTTGATGACTATACAAGAATGACTGCAATTTGTTTTCTCAGGAAGAATTCGAAGGCATTTGAGAACTTCAAGATGTACAAGGAGACGGTTGAAAATGAAATAGATTTGAAAATCAAATGCTTGAGATCAGACAATGGAGGAGAGTTTAATTCAAAGGATATTATGAAATTCTGTAGTAAGCATGGGATACAAAGTAAATTCTTTGTTGTCAGGACACCATAACAAATGAATTCATCGAAAGGAAGAATAAGACCATACAAGAAATGGATCGAACTATGGTAATGGATTCCAAGTTGACAGATGTCTTTTGGGTACAGGATTTGCATACAACAGTTCACATAAAAAAAATGAATGCTCAGAAACAACAATGACAAAACTCCTTATGAGCTATGGAAAGGAAGACCATCGAATGTGAATCATTTCAAAGTTTTTGGAAGAAAATGTTGCATTAAAAGAGAATATGGAAAAATTGGAAAGTCCAAATATCGTGTTAACAAAGGTATACCTGTTGCGTACTCAAGCAGAAGGAAATCATACAAATTCTTCAATACAAGGCTCAAAAAAATTGTGGAAAGCATCAATGTGACATTTGATGAGACACGTGGACGAAGGATCAAAGAAGAATGCAAGGATTAAATGGAACAGGTTCACGAAGAAGAAGTAAAGGAAGAAGAAGGAGAGAAGTCAAAAGAAGAAGAAGAGCAAGAACAACAAGATATTCAAGTACCTACAAAGACACCTAGAAGACGAATACACAAGAATCATCCATCGGGTCAGATTATTGGGAAAAAATATGTAGGAGTTGAAACTAGAAGAAGAATTTGTTCACCAGAACAGTTGCACGTGGCACCACTGTAAAAAATTGAGCCAAGCAGTTTTGAAGAAGCCAAAAAAGATGAATTTCAGATCAAATCCATGGATGAAGAGTTAGATCATATAGAGAAGAATGACACTTGGGAACTGGTTCCAAGGCCAAGAAACAAAAATGTTATCGGTACAAAGTGGGTCTTCAGAAACAAATTGAACGAAGATGGACAGGTCACCAGGAATAAAGCAAGATTGGTATGTAAAGGATACGCTCAGGTTGAAGGTGTATAATTTGAAGAGAAGTTTTCCCCAGTCACCAGAATGGAAGCAATTAGATTGATCCTAGCTTATGCATTATCCAAGAATATTAAATTTATTAGATGGACATGAAATCAACCTTCCTAAACAGGGTTCTAGAGGAAGAAGTATACATTGAGCAACCAGAAGGATTTCAATTGTCAGAGAATGAAAATTATGTTTTCAAGTTGAAGAAGGCCTTGTATGGTATTAAACATGCCCCCAGAGCATGGTATTCTAGACTGGACATATACTTACAATAGTAAGGGTTCAGGAAAGAGAATGCCGACAACAACCTCTAGATCAACGCAAATCAAGAAAATATTTTGTTCACTGAAGCTTATGTTGATGATATTATCTTTGGTAGTGATGGTGATAGGATGAGCTATAAATTTTCAAAGCATATGTAGGATGAGTTTGAAATCTCATTACTTGGAGAATTATATTTATTTTGGGGTCTTCAGATATGTCAAAGAAACCGAGGAATTTTTATCTCTCAGACCAAGTATTGTTGGAGTTACTTCACACACACCTAAGATTTATTTTTCCTAAGGTTTTTCCTTGTTTATTAGTCATTATCCAGTCTCCTATATTTTAGGGAAGAATATTCCACCTCGAGAATATTCTCTTTTAGTTGACACTTCAATTTGACTAGTTGAGTTGAGTTTAGATGTTGCATTGGTTTTGTCACCATGCATCATTGGGATCATCAATAGCTAATACACACTTGACTTGGGATCATCACCAGAATGGCACATTACCCTTGATTTCCTGAGTTAGCTCCTCACTACTCTATGTTCAATCAGTTAACTGAAGACTAGTTGATTAGTTAACTCAACTAGGTGGCAGTTCACTCCCGTAACTGCCTAAGAGACTATACTAGGTGGCAGTTCACTCACGTAACTTCTGGTGTGTGTTTATATCACTCTATACCACCACTATGGTGCATTGGTTCTCCTCTAGTGCGCACTCATTGAGTTATACAAAGTATATCATGTGCAAATTATTCATTATTCACAACGGTTAATGATAATTCTTTCATTCTTTCTCTCCTTCTTCTTCTTTCTCAAATTCTCTCTGCAAATGTGTGTATCATTGTTTAGCTAGATCTATTTTGTTCAGTTTCAACATATTTACATGGTATCAGAGCCGACGGACTACTAAACAAAAGATACACCAAAATTTTTTGCAGGTACAAAAGATTGAAGACATCAGAAAGATGGATTTCCAAAAAGAATGCATCCTTACACCTTACAACTATTTTGCATGGAAGGAGAAAATAGCCATACATCTATGAACCAGAGGGTTGTATAGTTTAACCTTGAATATAGATACATAATCGACATCATCCATAAAAAAATCCAAGTATTTAAATCGCATGGATGGGGCACTCAGAACAATCTGCAGTCTTATTTCTCCCGAACTCCTTTTTCATATATCTTCCTGTAAGACTTCCAATGAAGCATGGACGACCTTGGAAGGGATCTTTGGCAAACGGGATGAGATGAGGGGACACATGATGGAGCTAGAGTTTCTCACATTGGATCCAAAAATCTTCGACAATATCCAATATTTCTTTACAAAATTCAAGGATTTACAGTCGCAACTCAAAGCTTGCGGGGTTGATAAATTGAAGGAGGAGAAACAAATGGTTCTCATCATTCTCTCCAAGATTGTTCCTCAATTCTCTATATTTGTATCCACATTCCATTCTATCAGATTCGCCTTTGGAGCCAACTGGTAGATGCCTTCTCTTGAGGACTTTATTGAATCCCTGACACAAGAGCAAACCAAGCTCATCAACATGGGCACAATCAAAGGCCCAAGGGCACATGCATTCACTGTGCATGATGGCAGCCAAAAATATCATAAATCTAAAGATAAAGATAAATATAAATCTCATGCACATCCAAAGAAGGAAGGGTACACAAAACCCTTCACCGATGCCTCCAGATCCAAAAGTGAAAAGGGAAGAAAAGGGGAGAAATGCACATATTCTCACAAAGGATTCCATTCAAAATATTCCTGTATGCAAAAACAAATAGATCTGATGTCTCAAATACTTCAGAAAAACAACCTTGGACATCGCATCCCCAAGGGTGCAAAGAAGAAGAAGCCGACATATTTGAATTCCAAGAAAGGCAATTCTAGCCATGCCTTGATTACAATCAACTCCTCTCGGAATCTTCCTGCATGCAAAAACAAATAGATCTGATGTCTCAAATACTTCAGCAAAACAACCTTGGACATCGCATCCCCAAGGGTGCAAAGAAGAAAAGGCCAGTATATCTGAATTCCAAGAAAGGAAATTCTAACCATGCCTTGATTACAATGAACTCCTCTCTCGATGCTTGGATCATTGATTCAGGAGAGTCACATCACATGGTTGCATCAGAAGCAACCTATTCTTCTTTGGATGCATGCAAAGGTCCTTCTATTCTAATGGGGGACAACTATTCTGTTGAAGTCACAGGCAAAGGAAGGATTAAACTCACCAATGGAAGCTTCGAAAATGTGTTGCACATTCCCAAACTTTTTGTCAACCTTATCTCTGTGTATCAGATGAAGAATTCCGGCACCGGAAATAAATTCATCTTCACACCAAATTTCATGGACGTCTATGACATGCAAACCAGCTCCAGGGTTTCTACCAGTGAGGTAAATCATCAGTCTAGATTGTATACTTTTTCTGAATTCATTGAACCTGATTCTGCTTTACTGCTTGCTCATGCTGATGAAAGTAGTAGGATATGGCATGAAAGGTTTGGACATTTGAATTCCAGATACATGCAACAACTTAGAAAGCAAAGATTGGTTGATGGTCTACCAAACATCCATTTCTCCAAGGGAGTATGAGAGGGATGTGTTCTCGGAAAACACCCTCAAGAGAAATTCGACAAAGGAAAGTCTCGAAGAGCTTCTACACCTTTAGATCTGATCCACAGTGACCTTATGGTTCCTTTTCCACATCCATCCATCAGCAAAGCGAGGTTTGTTCTCATTTTTGTTGATGATTTCTCACGTTTTACATGGATCTAATTTCTCAGGCAAAAATATGAGGTCTTTCAACACCTCAAATATTTCAAAGCCCTGGTTGAGACACAATCCGGAAAAAAGATCAAAGTCCTCTGAACTGATAAAGAGGAAGAGTATGTAAATCATGAGATCCATAATCTTTGCCATGAGGTAGGGATTCAATTGCAGAACACAGTTCCCTATACTCCGCAGCAAAATAGAGTTGTTGAGCGGAAAATAAGATCTCTAAAGGAGATGGCATCTTGTATGTTGCATGCAAAGTCACTACCATAGAGACTATGGGCCGAAGCACTTAATTGTGCAACATACATCCGAAATAGATCTCCCCATAGATCTATCAAGGATAAGATAGCCTATGAAGCTTGGAGTGGCCTCAAACCAGAAGTGACCCACTTTCTCATTTTTGGTTCTCGTGCATGGGCCCAAATTCCCTCTGAAAAGAGGAAGGCACTTGATCCATAGAGAACTGGGTGCATTTTTGTTGGATACCCTAACGATGTGAAGGGATATAGGATTATTGATCCTTCCTTGGACCGGCTCATCATTGAGCATAGTGTCCAATTCAAGGAAAGTGTATCACATGCACCTCAACAGTCGCATGAAAACACATTCATTCTTCCACCTGTACGAGATGATGAGCATGCACATGTTGACTCTTCTTCAGAGGACTCAGATGATTCAAATTTAGAGTCAGTACAGTCAGATGCAGATTCAGAGCATTCAGATGTAGTTTCAAAGCCAGAGAAGAAGCCCAAGTGGGCACAGACTACTCTTCAGGATGCAGGGGATCTCGTTAGTGATCTAGCCGATACTAGGAGGACTCGATCTCATTTCAAGGAGCCTCCTGTTGCACTCACTACCACTGAACCATTTCCCTCCAGACATCTTTTCTTGGTTTAGTCTTCAGATCCACAGTCTTATGGCAAGGCTGTTGGAAATTTCTTTTGGGAATCCGCCATACAGGAGGAGTACAACTCCCTCCTCGAGAACCAGAATTGGGATCTGGTTCCCCTTCTTTCTGGGAAGGAGCCAAACCAACCTTAAACAACTTGGTAGCGGTGTGAATATCTTTTTTATTTTCTTGTTAATTTATTAACTGTATGTAAAGTCGGGCAACCATTAGAAATGACAGAACGATTGTAAATCCTTTACATGACTGTAATGTATTACAG
>SNQJ01S0091168.1:6112-30006 GCA_010110895.2 Picea sitchensis | reverse complement strand
ATCAGTATAAGACTATGTTAGCACTAGAAGTCACCCCTGGATTGCAGTATGGATGAGCCTGATACCCATCAGTTTTATGTCAAAAGAGTAATTAAGGGTGGTCGAATGGTCGCAGACCCAAAAGGATATCGCTTTAACTCGGAAAATTAGGCCAAAAATGCACAGGGAAGTGAGGGCCATAACTAAATTTAGTCAGGAAATGAGTTTAAAGGTGAGCAGAGGGAAGACTTGGTGAGAAAATGAGAACAAGACTGTTATGGGAATCCGACCTTCCAACACCTTGAAGAAGATAAACTCAGACTCGATGATGATTTCTAGCCCAGGTTTCAGACACTAAAATCTGTCTATAAAGGACACAGTTCCAACAACATGATGATCATACCTCCATCACCGAGCAACTACAACGACTCGACTTGATCCTCCAATTCTAAGCCATTCAGTGTAAGGGGGAATGAGTCAACACACAAAATTGGTGAAAACATTACAGTGATCAAACCTACATCATCCTACAACATTACGACCCTCAACTGGATCCTCCAATTCTGAGTGTTTTAATAGTGTTTACAAAGAGATGGAAAGAGGAAGCTGAATTTTATTAATTTGAAAGTCTCAAATTAAAATACATAACCAGACACAACTCTGGTGTTAAAACCTATTACCAAATGGGAGCTCTTCTCCACCAAAGACCTTTACAAAAATGACAGAACTCCCTACTTATTCTCAAAAAATTTGTTTCCGTAGTAGAGGCGTGCTCGAGTTAATGCATTGAAGTCATTACGTCTGCATGTTTCTTGACAGACTATGCATGCAGTCTCCTGTCAGATGCAAGCATTTCAGAACGGACCTGCAGATGAGTTGACTGGATGACAATCCTTTTCTGGGCTTTCCATTCATGGTGGANCCACCACCTACCTCAATAACTGCTTCATTGGGATCAGAGAAGGCTCGAGTCAACACTGCACCTGAGAGACGTGGCAACCTCTGCATTCTGCCACCTGGAGCTGAGTTGGATGCCTGCAGGGATGGCTAGGCAGCGAACGTGGACGAGGGTCTGGCGGGGCGATGGCGTGATGGGCAGGCTACTGGGTTGTACGATGGCCATGCAGAGGAAACACAGAGTCTGGGAAGAATATGTGGGGTGACACGACGAGAGTTGAGGTGGAGAAAAAGTGATAGGGGAGTGAGAGATGTGATGGATAGAGGAGAGAGAAGGGGTGGGGGATAGGTGCTGGTGGGATGGTTGTGGGGCGACCACTTGTTGGCCTGGGATAGGATCGAGGGCCGCGAAAAGTGGTTTGAAACTTCCTGCTTTTGCGCCCGATGCGTGTCTCTGGCTGACACATAGCGCCTCCACAAACTGAAGTAGTTTTCTCGGCCCGCTCTACCTTTTTTAATGGTCGTGCATGTTGAGGCCTCGATATAGCCATCGACCATAAATCTGGAGCGCGCGAAACTCGACCTCCCAGTCTTGCTCGCGTCTTAGCACAATGCACTTGAGCATAAAAACTTTGGATAAGCGCCATAAAGTGGGTTTTTAAACCTTATTCTTTGCCTTTTGCCACCCAAGGGCCAAATGCAGTGGGGAAAACACTCCCCTGCAAGAATATGTGCTAACATTAGGCTCCATGGGGGATAGAGTCCTCCCTGCGAGGCTCTAAGATATCCTTTTGCAGTTTCAGTCACCTTTTGTTGGGCTATGGAGTCAAGTTCAAAACACCATGTTGAGGAAAATATGCCGAAAAAAAAATGAAAACAAACTTACAAGGGCTCCAAGGAGATTATTTATGTACAGTCCTAAGCTAATTTATTTTTTACATGGTGCTAGGTGAAAGAAAATTTCCACCATAGACAATCAAGTAACTTCCCGAATGGAAGTTGCTTTACTCTGTCGGTGATCACTAGCAGATGATGCAACCGTGACAACAGAACGATCACATCCTTCAGCTTTCTTCCAAGGGCTAAAGTTGAGATAAAATAGGGCGGCTCCAGGTCATGAAGGGAATTCCACCCCATGTACTTGCTGACAGGCTTATAGAATGAGTGGCAAATCTTGGAAAATTTATAATAGGTAGCCTGATATGCTCCATAACTTCTCACACGTGGCTGAATATCACTGATAAGCACATGTGGAAGAGGAGCTGATGCAGGCTGACTGGTCTTGGGTGATGGCTGGTTTCTTATGGGCTTTGGAAAAGAGATAAAATGCCCCTTCTACTGTTCCTCTGGTTTATCTTCATGGCTTTCCCAGGGGTCAGATTCATAATCATCATAAACAAGACAGGTGGGAAAGCTCTGTTATTTAGTCTTCTTCTCAGTGATTTTTGCAGGCCCAGGATGGTTGATTTCCTCATGATAATCTTCTTCACGAAAAGAGGATAAGGCTCTGCCATGTGTTCTTGGATGTCCTACATATCCATCTCAGAATCTGATTCATAGCTGTCATATACAGGCTGGTTTCTCCCCTGACCAACAAACTGTGATGTAGGGCTCTATTGCTACTCATCAAAATAATAATCAAATCTAAGGATAGCAGGCCTGTCAGGAGAAGAATGCAAGGCCTCTACAATCATGGAATCTTCATCATCGTCCTCAGTAGGGATTCCAAGAACATCTACTTCAAGGGAAGAAAAATCCTCTTCATCTTCCTAAAAAAGGAAGCAATCACGTTCTGCCTGCAATTGCTTTTCTTTGCAGAAAGAGATTTTACCAGGTCCATCAGCTCAATTAGAGCATCATCTCCCTCCTCGTCTTCATCCTCACAGGCTCTATCATAATCAACCAAATATTGATCGTGGCCTTCATAACCCTCACAACAATTATGACAGAAAAACTCAGAGGAATAATACCTTTGATAGTGCCTGTTGAAGGCTGCATGAAATCCTCCCAGTGAAGAAATGCTAGTAGGGGGTAAAGAATGGTACCACTCACGAGCGTCCCTTGCTAACGAGTACTTGAACATTTTCAATAATACATCCTCATGATGTATTCCCCACTGATGCATGAGTTCATGAAACTCATGGAGATGCTGAGCAGGGTTGTCCTCTACATGCCCCCTAAATATAGGCAAATGATCATTCCATTCATTTGGAGCAAGAACAACATTGGGAAAATTAGGAACAACAGAAAAATCAAAGGGAGAAAACCTCCGATCCAGGATTCTTTCCATTTTGAACCAGTGGAGTTGCCAATCGATTCTTCAACCATGGAGTCGCTAGGTGAATGATGTGTAGAATGAGTGTGTCTGGTATTTGTTCACCATCAAAGACTAGATCTGATAGTTGTGTTCTCCCAAGGGCTACCAGATGTAGCCAGAAGCAGCCACACTGAAACAGTGAAGTTGAGACAATGGATTCGCCACAATGGAGTCTCCAGGTGCACAGTTGCAATCTTGATGTACTGGGTTCTGATTCACCTTTAGAACCAGTAAGCTTTGTCATTCTTCCCAGGGAAAATCTTCAATTCGTCCCCGACAATGACGCTAGAAATGTTAGCACCAGAAGTGACCCCTGGATTGCAGCAGGGATGAGCCTGATACCCATCAATTTTATGTCACAAAGAGTAATTAAGGGTGGTCGAATGGTTGCAGACCCAAAAGGATATCACTTTAACTCAGAAAACTAGGCCAGAAATGCACAGGGAAGTGAGGGCCATAACCAACTTCAGTCAGTAAATGAGTTTAAAGGCGAGCAGAGGGAAGACTTGGTGAGAAAACTAGAACAAGACTGCTATGGGCATCGGGCCTTCCAGCACCTTGAAGAAGATAAACTCAGGCTCGATGATGATTTCTAGCCCAGGTTTTAGACACTGAAATGTGTCTATAAAGGACACAATTCCAACAACGCGATGATTAAACCTCCATCACCGAGAAACTACAACGACTCGACTAGATCCTCCAATTCTGAGCCATTCAGTGTAAGGGGGAATGAGGCAACACAGAAAACTGGTTAAAACTGGTGAAAACATTGCAGTGATCAAACCTACATCATCCTACAACATTACGACCCTCGACTGGATCCTCCAATTCCGAGTGTTTTAACACAGTGTTTAAAAAGAGATGGAAAGAGGAAGCTGACTTCTATTAATCTGAAAGTCTCAAATCAAAATACATAACCAGGAACAACTCTGGTGTTAAAACCTATTACCAAATGGGAGCTCTGCTCCACCAAATACCTTTACAAAAATGACAGAACTCCCTACTTATTCTCAAAATTTTTGTTTATGTAGCAGAGGCGTGCTTGAGTTAATGCATTGAAGGAATTACGTCTGCATGTTTCCTAACAGGTTGTGCATGCAGTCTCCTATCAGACACAAGTGTTTCAGAACGGACCTACAGATGAGTTGACTGGCTGACAGTCCTTTTCTGGGCTTTCCATTCATGGTGGAAACGATGTTCAACTGCCACCACCTGCCTTAATAATTGCTTCATTGGGATCAAAGAAGGTCTGAATCAACACTGCACCTGGGAGACGTGGCGGCCTCTGCATCCTGCCACCTGGAGCTGAGTTGGATGCCTGTAGGGATGGCTAGGCAATGAACGTGGATGAGGGTCTGGCAGGGTGATGGCGTGATGGGCAGACTACTGGATTATGCGATGGCCATGCGGAGGAAACACAGAGGCTGGGAAGAAGCTGTGGGGGCGACACGATGAGAGTTGAGGTGGAGCGAAAGTGATAGGGGAGCGAGAGATGTGACGGATAGAGGAGAGAGAAGGAGTGGGGGACAAGTGTTGGCGGGACGATTGTGGGGCGACCACTTGTCGGCCTGGGATAGGATTGGGGGCCGCGAAAAGTGTTTTTAAACTTCCCTCTTTTGCGCCCAATGCATGTCTCTGGCTGACACGTAGTGCCTCCACAAACTGAGGTAGTTTCCCCAACCCACTCTACCTTTTTTAACGATCGCGCATGTTGAGGCCCCGATACAGGCATCGATCGTCGATTTGGAGCATGCAGATCTTGGCCACCCAGTCTCGCTCGCGTCTTAGCAAAATGTGCCCGGGCATAATTTTTTTTGATAAGCGCCATAAAGTGGGTTTTTTAACCCTATTCTTTGCCTTCTGCCACCTAAGGGCCAAATCTAATGGGGAAAACACTCCCATGCAAGAATATGTGCTAACAGACTACATTTTCTTTTCTTTCAATATTTTTCAATGTCTTACTTTACCAACTATAACTGTTAATGATAACTACATAACCATACAATCCACAGTACACAAATATTTAACGTGAAAAGCTAAATGGTAGAGAAACCACAAAACAATTATTTTATAAAAATCATGTAAAAGATAAATGTCTAGCACATTTCAATCAAATTCTAACTGGAAATCTGGCCCTTCCAGCCAAAGGGGGCTCCCTCTTATAATTGTAAAATATGGGTTACTCAATCTCACCAAGCAACGCTTGAACACAAAATCACAGTGGCCAAATTTAAGATAATAAAATGAAGGTTAAACAAGGCATAGGAAATAAGACAACAAACTGAATAAATGGTTGTAAACCTCTAAGATCAGTAGCCTAAATCTATTGGGCATGGAGTCTCATCCATCAGAGCACAAAAGCTAGTTCATGAAAGATAGAAGAAGGGAATAAAAACACTGAAATCACATACTTTGTAGAGGGAAAAATAAATCTCTACAAACTTGAAATGAAGAATAATTAATTTGATGGACATTATCAATGATGAATCCAGAAAATCAAAAGTGAGAGCATGTAAAATAAAATATCATGTTAAAGATTATTTTTATATGAAAAGAAAGAAACAAATCCTCTCATTCATAAGGTTTAACAATAAAACTCAGGTCTAGTCAAAGCTCACAACATATATATGGAAACCTGAGATCTTAAATCCTCCTTTATATCGACAATAGTGGATGTTGTACCAGGTTGTGACACCTTTAACCCTAACAACAATCTTACAACAAAATAAAAATGAACAATGATGGCATAATAATAAGCTTAAAATAGAAAAAGTAAAGAAGGACAAGGCTCTAAGTAAATTGAGCAATGAATCCAATGAATTAATGCTTGTTGTCTGAGAATATTTACAAGAACCACGGATGCTTTTACAAAGAATGAAACCTCGCTGCCAAGAGTATTCCTAATATGCCAACTCCCCAATCTCAGTCTTCAACTGCTAATTTTATTTCCGCTCCAATGTTGAATGACTGCCTCTATTCCTGGAAATAATTGCTCAACTGATGCCTTGAAATGTACCTTGAAATCTGGAACAAATGATCCAAATAAGATTATAGTTGAAGAGGATTTGGATCTCTCGACACCTTTGATTGATTTGTTTTCCTCCTCCTATGTAATTCTTTTTATTCCATCTCCAATCTTCAACTGGCAATTATCCTCTCAAATCTCTGCAAAAATGTTATATATATATATATATATATATATATATATATATTAATTAAAAATCAAAGCAAAACCCCAATTATAGAAATTATTAAAATTTCCCATTCAAGGAAAATAAAAATGAATGTAGATCCAAAATATGAAAAGAAAACATTTTCCAGTTGTTTCATCTTTGAAAAATGGATAATCTAGAATGAGATCCCAACAGAAAAACATTTTGATAGTCAAACATTTGTTAAAAATTCACATGGAAACTCAAATTGTTTCAATTTCGTAGCCTATTTTTTGCTAAATTTTTGAATCATTTTTTTTTTTTTTGTTTATTTGTTGAAACAAGCATTCCCAGATCATTCTCCTTAATCTCAACTTTCCAACTAGGTATCACGGGCCTGATTTTGTGCCTCAGATCTCGAGATATGACCTCCTGAAGTCAGGTCCTAAAACTATCTAAGTGTAAATTAACGAATATGATACATGCATTCTTTATAATATTAAAAAATTCAAAAAATGTTAGTCCCACATGCATGGGAGGAAAGTGGAAATTAAGTTTATATACAAAACAATGTAATAAGTTTGTTGTGAATGTGATTGAGGAAAGTATACTAGAGGGAACATAGGTTTTAAATTTTATTTAAAATAAAGTCATATTAAATATATTACACTCAAGTCAAAATGGGTTGTACATATAATCTAAGGTGAAATAGATAGGAAGTGTAGTGGGTAGGTCTAAGTGGGTGGGGTGTAGGATGTAGGTACGTGTCATTTAGGGTATGGTCTTGGGTGTAAATTGGGTCGGTGGATATGAAAGTACGTAGAGTTAGGATAAGTGGGTGGGGTGTAGGATGTAGGTACGTGTCATTTAGGGTATGGTCTTGGGTGTAAATTGGTTAGGTGGATATGAAAGTACGTAGAGCTAGGATAGTGGGTGGGTAGAATAGGTTAGTATGGTAGGACTTCGGGGCTTTGGACCTTAAGGGGAAAAGAGGATAGGAAAGTACGTAGAGTTAGGATAGTGGGTGGGTAGAATAGGTTAGTATGGTAGGACTTTGGGGCTCCAGACCTTTTGGGCTTTGGAGGAAAATAGAAACGGTATTTGAGAAAGTTTGAAGAAATAATAATAATAATAATTTATTTTTAAGGTCATGGTTAAGCCAACACATCAAATTGGTGTATGAGATCCAATAAATAATGATTAAAATACAAAAAAATATAGGGCAACGATAAAGTAGGAGTCATGCTTGGTTAGTGTTGCTATGTCATTAAAACAGTGAAAAACAAAAAACTTCAATAGGCCATAACTTTTGATCCAGGAGTTGAAACGAGACAAATTTTATATCATTGGAAAGCTCTCGAGAAAAAAACAGATAATGAGATTATTTAAAATGGAAAACAATGAAAACAAAAAATAACTCAAAACATGAAATCAAAAGAAAACCTATGCCAAACTCTAAATTTTTTATATGAATACCCTCACACAAGTAAAATTTAAAATACCTATCGTAAAAATTATTATTATTTTTAATTAGAATTTATTCTATGTTCCAACATTAGGTTCCATTTGGGGATTGTGTCTCCTTGCGAGGCATGAAAAAACAATAGACCTAGTGCCTTCTTTATTGGTTATGGAGTCATTATTTCTAAATTTAAACCAAAATTGATTCAATAAAACTAAAACCCTTTTCCTCACTTTTTAATATTTGTCTCATATAAGAAAAGTATAATTATTAAAATTTTAAAATTTCAAAGCATGCTTAATTTTAGACTTCAAGTAAAGCTACTAAAGATTTCCCTTCATCAAAATCTACTCAAGAGTTATCTAAGGTAATTAATTTGAATTGAGCTAAAATATTAGATTTCAAACTGATGATTGTCTTAACTCTAGGGAAAAAATAGTTCTTTATATTTAAAATAAAACTCGGTTAGATCACAATATAGAAAATCCTGAAGAAGACTAATAACAAGGTTTGCGTAAAAGATATGTAGTTTTAGTTCATAACAATCATCATAGACATTGCTTCACTGCCAACCAAACATCCATAGCCCTGGTGAAGATATCTACATCCCCCAATCATGAATTTCCTTTCACCATCCCATTATTTAACATTATTTCATTAATTTAAGATGAGGGCAATCATTTATGTGAATTTCCTTTCATCATCTCTTTTGGACAAGATGGGGAAAATCAATTTTTCTTTTTCCTCACCATATGTCTTAACATTTTATTTATCTCCGTGGGATAGGGGAAATCAATGTGTTAAGAACACTATGGGATGATAACTGCTAAATATATATAATTAGGTACAATTGTCTACATGTTAAAGTAAACCTAGATATTAATACCTTCTCAAGATTAACCACATCTTTTTCTATGAGAATGATGATAGTTTACCTTTTATTATTTCAAGTTTCCCTTGAGAAAACTATCAGTTATCATATAATATAACAACTCAAATTTTGAGGAATTACCTCAAATATACCATTTCAACAGAGATAAAGAAATGAAGAAATTTCCACTTTACTCATGAAAATGACATGTTTGAAATTTATTTATCAATTAATTCTATTATTTCTATATATATTAGTGTAAGGGTAAGCGAGAAATAGAGTTCAGTTTTACTTATTCAATATAA
The DNA here is from genome assembly GCA_010110895.2 of Picea sitchensis. Taxonomy (NCBI): domain Eukaryota; kingdom Viridiplantae; phylum Streptophyta; class Pinopsida; order Pinales; family Pinaceae; genus Picea; species Picea sitchensis. The sequence goes on along the minus strand of SNQJ01S0091168.1, from coordinate 21,023 downwards.
ATTAATCTAATCAGTAACATGACTACTATTAAGTTTATCTACAAATTAAAACAAAACATCTATACAAATTGAAAAACAACTTTGCAAACCTAAAAGCATATGCTTGCTTTCAAGCTTATTTAAAAAAAAATGATCCTGTTCTAAAATTATGAAATGCTTGATCAAGTGATTATATTTCCAATGTAACCAGGAAATAATTTCATTAATTAAATTACAAACTCTTTCTCTGCAAATGTTTGAGAAGAACATGAATAATAACTGCAACAAAAGAGTAAAGGATGACTTACCATGCAATTTGTATTCATACTTACAATGACTGTATGTTGAAGAGTTCACATAACTTAGTGATTTCAAGTGAATTGAAAAGGATCTTGAAATATATAAAGAATTATCTCCTCTTGGTCAGCCATAAAAGATAAACATTCCACAAATCTGTCTTCCTTATACACTTGATTGAACTAAGTTTCTGGAATATTTCTTGATGTATTACTGAGTAGAGGTTTTTCTTGGTCACAAATTGATAAAACATTGAAACCTGTGACATTTAACTTATTGGAAAATGCAGACTCCATCCAAACTGCTACTGGATCATGAAAAGTTGTCTCTTGATTTTGAAGACACAATTGTTCTTATATATCATAGACTTCATAACAATCAAGAGCAACACAATATTTTTGTTGACATTCTTCAAAAAAATACTTAATTAGAATTCATATCAACAAGATTATCATATAAATAAGAAGTCAACAACATACTTTTCAACATACTTTTCAAAACTTAAGTAAGTTCTTTTTCATTAGTTTTTCAAAACTTAAGTAAGTTCTTTTTCATTAGTTTCAAGAGAAAGAAAAGAAACATAGTCTTGATTTTGAAAAATGGGTGAAGGAGAAAAAATTGTCTCTATATGATAATTTTCATGAATTTGTTCATAACTATCATATTGTTTAAAGTTTATTTCAAAAGATTCTTCCTCTTCACTAACATGAGAATGATATTTACTGTTGTAATAAACCTTTTCTTTTAACACTTCATCACATTCTTCATGGAAATATGAATTGTCATTCAGAATACAATATTGATTTTGAAGGAAATGTATAAAAAAACGAACTTTTGAATCCGAAAAATTATATTTATTGTTACCTTCCCTTCGTTCATTCATATTTGATTCAATTTATTCATTAATAAATCTTTGAAAATCACCAAAGTTGATACAAAAATCATATTCCCAATCATTAAAATATTTATGATTTGAAATAAAAGACTTATCTTGTTCATCAACAATATGAAACAAAGAAAAAGATATATCTGATTTGTCTTGTTCTTGTTCTTCTCTCTACTTCTCTGCATTTGGACCCTGATTTTTTATTTGACAATGAAGTTTCCCATAAGCCCAAAGATTATTTTCAATCTCCTCAACATCAATATACATTTGTTCCAATGTTGGGGAATTTCTTTCTCTGAGATAAAAAGTGAAATCAGGATGATGTGCTAAAACATATTATGCCTTGGAAACTGCTTCAGAAGGACAAATCTCAACATGTAAATTATGATATAAGTCCTGAAATATTATGTTGAATTTCATAACAATTTCGTCATTCATTCTTTTAACAACATAAAACTCATATAACTATTGATGATGAGATTTTCTCTCAGCCCATTTGTGCAAGAAAACATCATGAAAGTCATTTGAAGAAAAAATTGATTCAGCTGGTAAGTCTTTAAGCCATCTCTTAACCTCACCTACTAAAAAATGAGTGAACATTCTCATAAATATATCTTCATATTGAACTTCTAAGCAATCTATAAGATGTTCAAAGGATTCCATGTTCCTTTCTGTTGTAATATCATCTTCTCCATTAGATATGGGAAGATATTTGAAATTTTTTAAAGGTAGATCATGAAGAACCAATGGAAATTTAAGAGGTTTATACATGTTTAAATACTTTGGATGAATTTTTACAAGTTGATCGCATGGTATATTAGAGATTGAAGAAAGTTGTAAATTAATATTATCCTCAATCGACTTGTAACATTGATTAGGCTCTAGAGAAATAGGAATTTGATCAAGAAATCTTTCGAAAGATGTTGACGCATAAGGTTGATCATTATTTTCAGAAGGAAATAATAACAAAGACTCATCTACGTGGGTAACATAAGAAGAAACCAAGGGTTCTTTTTCTAAAGTATGAGATGAGGTTTTGGCCTTATGATTCTCTGAATAAAAAAGATAGCAAAAAATATTTTCTAAAAATATTTGACTAATGAATAGATCCAAAATATCTTGAAAGAAACTTGTCATTTGGTACCTGATGATTCTGAAACAATTCTTCATTTCTTTTTCAAAGTCCGATCTCCCAGTGAATTTTTCAAATCACGAAGTCGTCGGGTGAAAAATTGAAACATCATATATGTGTGTTTGGATCTCGTTCACCCTCAAGAATCATATATAATTTGTGTCGTACACCCAGGGAAGATGAAACTTTCAAATCCGTTACTCATCAACCACACCAAAAACTGTTGTTACTAGAGATTTCTCTTGGTTGTAAAAGAGAAATGACTAGCACATTTTCAATCAACTTTTGATTGGAAATCTGGCCCTTCCAGCCAAATGGGGCTCCCTCTTATAATTTTAAAATATGGGCTGCTCAATCTCACCAAGCAACACTTGAAAATAAAAGCATAGTGGCCAGATTTAAGTTAATAAAATGAAGGTTAAACAAGGCATATGAAATAAGACAACAAACCGAATACATGGTTGTAAACCTCTCAGATCAGTAGCCTAAATCTATTGGGAATGGAGTCTCATCTGTCATAGTACAAAAGCTAGTTCATGAACGATAGAAGAAGGGAAGAAAAACATTGAAATCTCACACTCTGTAGAGGGAAAAAAATAATCTCTACAAACCTGAAATGAAGAATAATTAATTTGCTGGGAGTTATCAATGATGAATCCAAAAAATCAAAAGTGAGAGCATGTAAAACAAAATATCAGGGTTAAAATTATTTTATATGAAAAGAAAGAAACAACTTCTCTCATTCATAAGGTTTAACAATAAAACTTAGGTCCAGTCAAAGCTCACAACATATATATGGAAATATGAGATCTTAAAGCCTCGTTTATATCTGCAAAAATGGATGTTGGACCAATTTGTTACACCTTTATCCCCAACAACAATCTTATAACAAAAGAAAAATGAACAATGATGACATAATAAGAAGCTTAAAACAAAAAAAGGAAAGAAAACAAAGTTCTAAGTAAAATGAGCAATGAATCCAATGAATTGGTGCTTGTTGTCTGAGAATATTTACAACAACCACACATGCTTTTACAAAGAATGAAACCTCACTGCCAAAAGTATTCCTAAGATGACAAACCCCCAAGCTTAGTCTTCATCTGCTAATTTTATTGCCCCTCCAATGCTGAATGACTGCCTCTATTCCTGGAAATAATTTCTCAACCAATGACTTGAAATGTTCCTTGAAATCTGGAACAAATTATCCAAATATGATTATAATTAAAGATGATTTGGATCTCTTCGACACCTTTGATTGATTTGTTGTCCTCCTCCTCTGTAATTCTTTTTAATCCATCTCCAATTTTCAGCTGGCAATTATCCTCTCAAATCTCTGCAAAAATGTTATATACATATTAAAAATCAAAGCAAAAACCCAATTATAGAAATTATTAAAATTGCTCATTCAAGGAAAATAAAAAATAAATATAGATCCAAACCACGAAAAGAAAACATTTTCCAGCTATTTCATCGTTGAAAAATGGATAATCTGGAATGAGATCCCAACAGAAAAACGTTTTGACAGTCAGAACATTTGTTAAAAGTTCACACAGGAAACTCAAATTGTTTCAATTTCGTAGCCTATTTTCTGCTAAATTTTTGGATCGTTTTTCTTGTCGAATTTTTGAAACAAACATTTCCGAAACGTTCTACTCGATCCCAGCTTTCTAACGAGGTATCATTCATGCCCCAGATCTGGAGTTATGACCTCCCGAGGTCGAGCTCCTGAAATTGTCTAAGTGTAAATTGGCAAATGATAAATGCATTCTATATAATATTAAACAAAATAAAAATAAAAAATTATAGTCGCACATGCATGGGAGGAAAGTGGAAATTAAGTTTATATACAAAATTGTGTAACAAGCTTGTATGAATGTGAGTGAGGAAGGTATAGTGGAGGGAACATAGGTGTTATATTTTATTTAAAATTAAAATATATTAAACCTAAGTTAAAATGGGTTGTACGTAGAATCTAGAAATAAATAGATAGGAAGTGTAATGGCGCGAGAAATAATAAAATATTTAAAAATAAATAAAGATTAAAATATAAAAATGTAGGGTGATGCTAAAGTAGGAGTGTCATGATAACCCAATGTTGTTATGTCATTAAAACATAGAAAAATGCAAAACTTTAATAGGCCAGAACTTTTAATCCGGGAGTTGAAATGAGGTAAATTTCATATCACCGGAAATTTACCTCATTTAAACAAAGATTAACTTTTAATCCGGGAGTTGAAATGAGGTAAATTTCATATCATCCGAAATTTACCTCATTTAAACAAAGATAATGAGATTATTGAAAATGGAAAACTATGAAATCTAAAAATCACTTAAAATAGGAAACCAAAAGAAAACCTATGCAAGTTTGTAGGAAACCAAAAGAAAACCTATGCAAGTTTGTATGAATACCCTCACAAAAGTAAAATTTAGAATTTATTCTATGTTCCAACATCACCCCTGGATGATTACAGTCGAAATGAGGTAAATTTCATATCACCGGAAATTTCAAAACTTTAATAGGCCATAACTTTTAATCCGGAGTTGAAATGAGGTAAATTTCATATCACCTGAAATTTCTCATGGAAACAAAGATAATGCGATTATTGAAAATGGAAAACTATGAAATCCAAAAATCACTTAAAATAGGAAACCAAAAGAAAACCTATGCAAGTTTGTATGAATACCCTCACAAAAGTAAAATTCAAAATACCTATTGTAAAAGTTTTAAAAAATATTTAGAATTTATTCTATGTTCCAACATCACCCCTAGATGATTACAGTCGAAATGAGGTAAATTTCATATCACCGGAAATTTCTCATGGAAACAAAGATAATGAGATTATTGAAAATGAAAAACTATGAAATCCAAAAATCACTTAAAATAGGAAACCAAAAGAAAACCTATGCAAGTTTGTATGAATACCCTCACAAAAGTAAAATTTCAAAACTTTAATAGGCCATAACTTTTAATCCGGAGTTGAAATGAGGTAAATTTCATATCACCTGAAATTTCTCATGGAAACAAAGATAATGAGATTATTGAAAATGGAAAACTATGAAATCCAAAAATCACTTAAAATAGGAAACCAAAAGAAAACCTATGCAAGTTTGTATGAATACCCTCACAAAAGTAAAATTCAAAATACCTATTGTAAAAGTTTTAAAAAATATTTAGAATTTATTCTATGTTCCAACATCACCCCTAGATGATTACAGTCGAAATGAGGTAAATTTCATATCACCGGAAATTTCTCATGGAAACAAAGATAATGAGATTATTGAAAATGAAAAACTATGAAATCCAAAAATCACTTAAAATAGGAAACCAAAAGAAAACCTATGCAAGTTTGTATGAATACCCTCACAAAAGTAAAATTCAAAATACCTATTGTAAAAGTTTTAAAAAATATTTAGAATTTATTCTATGTTCCAACATCACCCCTAGATGATTACAGTCGAAATGAGGTAAATTTCATATCACCGGAAATTTCTCATGGAAACAAAGATAATGAGATTATTGAAAATGAAAAACTATGAAATCCAAAAATCACTTAAAATAGGAAACCAAAAGAAAACCTATGCAAGTTTGTATGAATACCCTCACAAAAGTAAAATTCAAAATACCTATTGTAAAAATTTAAAAAAAATATTTAGAATTTATTCTATGTTCTAACATCACCCCTAGATGATTACATTATCTTTCTTTCATTATTTTGCATTCTAAAACCTTAGAGCCTCAGAGCTTCTCTTCACATGATCCACACTTACTCACTCGATTGCTTCCACAACTAACTTGGATTTGAGAATCGTTATTTATACAGAGCATACACCCAAAGGCTTGCCCACATATGCAAATCTTATTTCTCATGAAGTCAACTCTAGATCTCTTGGCTCTTCCTTAAAATTTGGACTTCATGAATTCATTGAAAATGGTCCCCAATTCCTCCTAATTCACACATTATCTGCTTACTAGATAGAGCATAAACCTTTATGCTCAACGGTCATTCAATGACGTCCCTTGAGTCAATCGTGGCCATCGATCCATTCTATACACATCATACAACACAACCTCAACACTTAACCATCATTCAATCTATCTTTGGATTTAATATTGACCATTGATCTTATTTTTTTACACCAAAACATTTCATGCAACCACAATGCATAACACTTATCTGATCAATCCTTGATTTGATCTCGACCATCGATATTTTCTTATTCTATGTCGAATACAACATGCAAATGACCTCATTTCTCAACACCTATTGGATCTGATTCCTCATCAATTCTCATCCGTTGATCTCTTCTAAGCATATCGGGACCATTGGGTCTTGGAACACATAACATTTCACTCAATACTCAACAGTTGTCGGATCTTCCTTTGAATTAAATGTTCATCGTTGTTTTTCTATCTCTAGCCATCGAAATGCTCAACACGACCCCAACACTTAGCAATCATCTGATCTAGACTCTGATTAAATCTCAGTCGTTGATCTGTTAGATTGATGGTTTCACCACTGATATATGGAATATTTGTTAGAATATAGAAGTTTGTGTGCTCGTTTTACCATTGATGATACCCTCGTCACCCAACCATAGGCCGAAGCGACCCTCCAAGCACCTTAACCTTGACTGAGAATTACTCTGGAAGAAAACCCTAGGCTAGATAGCCAAACAAGGTGTCGCGCATCTTCCTCCAAGGATAGCGCACCAACAATAGCTGATCAGATAGTCCAAACCCTAGCCAAGAGATAGTCCAAGCCAATACTGAAAACTAGCTACCGCTACAACTGCACTTGCATCCCTCCTCCACATGTGCGCACCAAACTGGGAATTGCAGTGCGCACCAGTTGCTCTCTACAATTATGAGATGTGTCAAATGAGAACTGACGCCCTGTATTTATAGTGGTTCTGCCAGATTTGTTGGGGCTGACTTCTTCTTCTAGATATGTGTCTGTTCAGTATATTATTATTATTTCTGGCTGACTTCTTCTCTTGTAGGCTAATAACCTAATATAAATTATCTTCTTGAGCCGACAAGACTTCTAGGGTTATTAGCCAACTCATTAGGGTTTTCTTTTACTTTCCGGAGTCTTCTATTCTCGTCAGGTTTACACATGGAGGTAAATACCTCCCGCAGCTAGCATAATATTAACACTCCCTCCTAGCTAGGGAGGTATTACAGGTAATGGTCTTGAGCACAAAAACATATCATTTACCCGGTAGCATCAATATAGCCGTCTAGACTATCTCATGACTAGATTATGAGCACCACCATCACCATCAGCTGCATCATCTCTCGAAACCATACTTCATCTGAGTAATTAGACATGATGTTGGATAAGTCACTCACACCATAGAGTGATACAAATGATCTGAACTATTTTCCGTCTGGAAAATCTCTGTTCATCATTCGTCTGGATGATGATTATCTCCAATAAACTGCTGATAGTCTTCAAGGCAATTAGAACAAAAATAGAACACACCTGTGTCTATCCATAGTAGTACATAACTACAATTCAGTGGTACACTACCACACCAAGTAACACACAAGTACTTGATCAACAACGTATAGTCACGAACAGTGGATCATATCCACCACAGTGGTCTTCATTTGCTGTCATACAGTCTGCATAACAAACATCTGATAGCAACCCACACAAAAACAATGTTATGATATAAATTGAATTATCTGGACCAATCTTTCACTCACATCTGTGAGCTCTGAAAGAATATCTGCCCTCATAGTAGAATAATGAGATGTCTGGACTATTCTTCTCAAGCAAGGAAGAATAACTGTCCTGTCTTCTGAACTTGGACCATTCCCCACCTTGGGCCATTCTTCCTACACTAATCAAAGTGCACCTTGGAAAGAATGTATAACCCTAAGGAATGCTGAGCCTGGACCATTCCCCACCCTGGGCCATTCCTCCTACACTAATCAAAGTGCACCTTGGAGAGAATGTATAAACCCTAAGAANGATCTTTCCTTTCACGATATCCAACACTTTATTCTTGGCAAGGATGAGGTCGATCCTTGTCTTTCACGCTTTGAAGTTAGAGGCTCCATCTAACTTGTTCTCAGACTTCATAGATTTAATCATGGCTGCTTGACTTGGTCAAACCCTAGATTTGACTAGAAATTCAAACTTCACGTCTTAGCTTGTTGAGAGTATCAGGAGATGCGCTAGGCTAGGGCAGACTGATCTGTCTGGAGATTAGTTCAATATCTTCACTTAAGGTGCCTTAATGAGAGGATTAGGGTTTCTGCAACTGCTCCTGCTAGTAACCTTATCGACAATGTCTTGGGAGCTTCTTTTGCTAGTAACCCTAACAGCAGTGTCTTGGGAGCTGCTTCTGCTAGTAACCCTAGCGACAGTTCCTCAACGAGCTCAATATCCTAGCGGCTACGTTTCCTTTCAACGTTTAGACTGAATGAAGGAGGTGTGGGCCCATAACCTGTTAGAATATAGAAGATTGTGTGCTCATTTTAGCATTGACGATACTCTCGTCACCCAACCATAGGCCGAAGCCACCCTTCGAGCACCTTTACCTTGAATGATAATTACTCCGGAAGAAAACCCTAGGGTAGATAGCCAAAAAAGTTGTAATGCATCTTCCTCCAAGGATAGCGCACCAACAATAGTTGATCAGATAGTCCAAACCCTAGCTAAGAAATAATCCAAGCCAATACTGAAAACTAGTTGCTGCTACAACTGCACCTGCAACCCTCCTCCACATGTGCACACCAAACTGGGAACTGCAATGCGCACTAGTTGCTCTCTGCAATTCTAAGATGTGTCAAATGAGAACTGACACCTTGTATTTATAGTGGTTCTGCCAGATTTGTTGGGGCCGACTTCTCCTTCTGGATATGTGTCTGTTCAATATATTATTATTATTTCTGTCCGACTTCTTCTCTTGTAGGCTAATAACCTAATATAAATTATCTTCTTGAGCTGACAAGACTTCTAGGGTTATTAGCCAACTCATTAGGGTTTTCTTTTACTTTCCGGAGTCTTCTATTCTCGTCAGGTTTACACGTGGAGGTAAATACCTCCCACAACTACCATAATATTAACAATATTATTTATTCTTCTCAAACTTTCATGACCTCCAAAATACACCCTCACATTCCTCACACTTATTTTGCACCCATACTTAGGAAATTTTCAAGCATTTCACCACAGGTCTAAGGAATTTGCATCCAAACGTTAGAGGCCTCTAGAATACACCTTCACCTTCTACCACACTTGTTTGCACCCATACTTAGACAATTTCTCATAATTCACCGAGCTCTGCGATACATATTTGTCCGATTGATTCCTCATACTTAGATGATTTCTTGTAATTCACCATGCTCTATGAGACATCTCCATCCGATCAATTCATTCTTTATACTTAGTTGATTTTCAAAACCCTACCATGAGTCTGTGATTCACGCTCATTTTATTATTTCTTCACATACTCCTGATTCTCCATGTTTGTCTTGATACTTAGTCAATTTTTCAAAATCTCACCATGGGATACAATCCTTTGATATTAGTTGTTGATCTCTGATGATCAACAATCAAATTTTTTTATTCTATACATACACTTGAATATGATTGTTCCGATCCATTGTGTTGATGTTGCATATGAGGTGGCTTCTGCATGGACTTCTTCTACAAGTACATTGTATGATGTGGCATCGATATGTCTCCTGATATGTGGAATCTACAAATTTTCTTGTTATGGAACTAACATGGACTCCCTCTGAAGTGGAATTCATCTTACTGGACATGTGGCGTTGATGTGGCATTTGAGCTCTCCCACCGGATATTAGGCCCCAATCCTATGATCTTAGTCATTGATCTCTGATGTTATGATCTATCTAGTTACGGGTCTACAATTTTCAATGATAGAAGTTAACACTTTGCATATGGTTTTGTATCTATTCTGCTCACATAGATTGAGTTATTTATCTAAGTAGTAACAAAACAAAAGGGCTAGTTTTATTTGAATAGATCAATTTCTTTTCCTGTTTGTTGTTGTGCATTTTCTTTGAAAAAGAAAAAGATCTTGTTCTTAAGTCTTTATTCATCATTCTCATTGAAGAGGTAGTTTCATTTCAAAGAATTTAGGTTCCTTGAGTTGCATAAAGTGGTGAGTTTTTACAAAAATAAAAGTTGTAGTTGTGCATAAATATTTGAAAAGAAAAAGATCGTATTTTTAATTTAGTATTTTTCATTAGTTGTTCATTTTAAAGTTTTTACATTGAAGAATAAGCTACATATGATAAAATGGMAATGTTATTACAAGTTTTCCTATGCAAGAGTCTCTAAAACATCATTGGTTTCACCTCCACTTCATGAGTAAATAACAACCCTTAAAATGAACATTAACTTAAAATTTACTAGACTATTTTATTTTCTAGAAACACCAACTAGTCTAGGTGTAGGGCCTTTGGATAGGTTCGAGAGTTAACTCTCCAAGGACAGTGAAGAAAACATAGAATTTGATTAGTAGTGTACAAATACAATATCACATAGGTGTTTCCAAGGAAGCTCCTCTAACACAAGATTTAAGCTCTAGGTCACGCGAGGGTAAGTGAAAGAGATATCCCCTCTCTCACTTGTCTAAGCATTTGTGGATTTTTGTGTATTCAAGGGTTTCCTAAGTATCATTGCCCCCCTAGTTGTTGTTACTTTGGGGATATTTGATCTTATCTACCCTACCCGTATGTGTGATCCTTATGAATGATGGTTCCCCCCGGTCTCTGATTGCAAGTTGGTAGCCATAGCTTCCTTTCCTAGGGTCCACATAGGTGACTATGAGGGGATTATCACTATACTTGGGATATATGATATATCACAACCCCAACTATTTTGGAGGGTTTTTATATTCATGAGGACACTTTCACCTTAGGCGAATTTTGCATGCAAGTTATTGTAACTTTTTATCACTCCTTCATTGATTGGTCTAGGGAATTAATCAACCCGTATTAATCTCTAGAAAGGCCTTCTTATATTTTCATTTCTTTGGACTCAGGACCTAATCCACCTAGGTTGGGGTTTTGGAAAAGTATAATTTTGTGTGTGTTGTTTCTCTCAAAACTTTTTTAATGGTTTGTTGATTTGTTTAGTTGGCCTAGGTTGTGTCTCTACTACTACTTTTGGATCGTTGATTCAAGGTGGATGCCAATCAAGAAGGGCCCTTGGTGTTTCCCTTAAAAGAATGGAGCCACCTCCTAGAACGGTGGGACTTATACCATTGGTTTTTCAATGCTAGTGTGTGAGTGATCCAGGTGGATATCAAGGGTCACCCACCTATTCAACTGGCTCAAAATACAATTTCCATGTTGGCAATTTTTCTACAGTTTTTTAGGTCCCAAACTTCTAGGGTTATTTTGAGGCCCTAAACGTCGTTTTTTTGGATAAACAATGCCTAGTATGTACCCAAAGGAAGATTTTGTTCCAAATGAAATGTGTAATCCTTGACTAGACCTTTCTAAAAAGGTATCGAGCACCCTAAATGAAGATCGTATGAAAAATTTGCACCCACAGGAGTTTGATGTATCAACTACCCCCATCGAGTCCCACAAACCTTTTGGAGTTTCATCTCTCGGGGTTAGGGTTTTGGATGTTTAGGGTTTTCTCATTTATTCTTTATGTTAAAAATTCCTTTTGAGGCTCATTATACTCATCTTCTTGTGAATGCACACAATCGTCACATCTCTTCTCAGAGATAATATACCACCATTCTAGTGAGTTCATTTCATTGTGTATTTTATTTTACAGTATCTATAGATCTCATTCTTTAATAGAAATTGAGTATTACTATTTATCTTTGTTTCTTGCAATATATATGTGTGTTTATTTTTTATATCTCTACCTTCATTTTGTTCTCAGCATAATCCAAATCAGTGGTATCAAAGCAATCTTCTCTTTGTCGTTTCTTAGTGCATGTCCATAATGAGATCAAGGTATAAAGAGTTGGGTCTCTAGCTAGTTTCTCTTGAGGAAAACCATCCCAAGAGGCCTCCCATGGTAGNGCATAATCCAAATCAGTGGTATCAAAGCAATCTTCTCTTTGTCGTTTCTTAGTGCATGTCCATAATGAGATCAAGGTATAAAGAGTTGGGTCTCTAGCTAGTTTCTCTTGAGGAAAACCATCCCAAGAGGCCTCCCATGGTAGAAGAAAATATAGATGAGGGAGAAGGAGATCCTATCAAGTTGTTTCTTGTGGACTTCCTTGTGCAACAGAGGAACGAGATGATGATTAATTTTTCCCAAATCCTTCGATGAACACCGAAAATAATAGATGCATCTTTTCCAAGCAACCACTTTGTAGGTGCCACCCCCTCAAGTTACAAGTTAATTTTGATACTCTCATATTTACAGATCAGATAGATGTGTATGCTTTGGAAAAATTGTTAACTATACTAGAAGGTTATTTCTATATTCACAACTTTTCCAATAGAAAAAATATCACCTTTTCACTCTTGAAGGTTGTCCCCCATGTCAAATATTGGTGGGAGACTTACTGTGAGCAAAAATCGATAGAGGAGTTTGGAATATTTGGGATTGATCCCACTTGGGACTCTTTTATGGATGCCATCAAGGAAAAATGTTACTTTGTTGGAAACTATGATTATCAATACATGAGATGCACCACACTGTGTCAAGAGAGGGGCCAAACAGTGCTAGAGTTCACAAGTACCTTCCATACCTTGGGCACCAAGTTGGGTATCAAAGACTCTGAGTGAAATTTGGTTCTAAAATACCATGAGGGTCTACACAGGTACATCCAAATATAAATGGGGTTTATTTACATCTCGTCATTGGGAGCCGCTTATCAATATGTTGTCGAAATAAAGTAGAAATTTAGGAAGAAGAACAAGAAGGAGTTTGGGTATGCAAATACACAACAATCAAAGTATGGTAAAGGCCACCCTAAATCACAAAAAAACCAACCTCAAGACAACCAATCCAAGATGAAAGAAAATAAGGGTAACATGAAGATGAATAAGGACACTAGAAAGTGGTGTGACTTCCACAAAATCCCTTGGAACAACACCAATGAATTCCACTCAAAACAATCGTTCGTGGATGAGCTCACAGAAAAAGAGTCAAACTTCAACTCAGACTCCGATTCAAAAAAAAAAAAAAGGAAATAGATCATTGATGTAGAACCCACTGCTATCATTGTGACCACAACAATCCAACCATAAGAACTAGAGGAGCTCGAGGAGGGGGAGAATCTCTTCCATTCACAGATGTGGGTGAAGGGGAACCCACTACATTTCATTGTTGATAGAGGAAGCCAAAAGATCCTAATCTCAACAGAGGTCATCAAGCAATTGGATTTTCCAACAACACCACACCTGTAGCCATACAATATCAGGTGGCTTTCCTAGGGATGAGATCTCCACATCATCTAACAGTGTCATCTGTACTATGGAATCAAGCCATTCAAGGATGATGTATTGTGTGATGTTGTGCCATTGTAATTTTGTGATGTTATTTTATGCCAATGATATAGGTGAAGCATCACGTTTTTTATGAGTCTCAACCCCGCAGTGTCTTTGTTACTATGGGGGGTCATCTCTACAGGGTACCAATGTAGTTCCAACTACTATCACGATGAAACAATGCCACAAAGTAATCTCCCATACTAAATTTTTTATCCTCTTCACGACCTGGTTATAAGGTGAATAGAAGGACACCACGACTACTACAACCTTGGCCCAAAACCTTTCTATACAGTAGAAGAAGGTCAAAAATATTTCATAATATCACAAATATATTCTTGGTTCACCTACGGGGGTTCCTCCTCCCTTCCCAGTCAATCAAAGTTATAAAATATCTCTTCATAGCTCTATTGAATACAACCCTTTTAAGGTGTGCTTAGGGTTCCAACCATTATCCCCCATTGATATATATCCTAATGTTTCATTGTTGGCCCTTGACCAAGTTTTGGTTTGTTGGCACAGGGGCAGACCTAGGGTTCAACACTACAACAACGCACCAACAAAACCCTAACTACCAGCCCTTCGGAAACACTTGCGAAGCAGATGAAGTCTCACCCAAGGTAGAGGCAGGGGTGGTTGCAGGACTCAGATGTCTGAAACCTTAGCTGCCTCTACCTTGGGTGAGAGTTCATTTGCTTCACAGGTGTTGCCGAAAGGGCTAGTAGTTAGGGTTTTGTTGGTGCGTTGTTGTAGCGTTGAACCCTGGTTCTGCCCCTATGCCAAGTCCTTTTTGGGGTTGGGATTATGTAATGGGTATGGAATGTCGACCCATGGGTTACCCATGTTTAGGCCTATTTTGTAAAGTATAAATAGATGTCTAGGCAATGTAAGGAGGGGCATCGATGTGATGTTAGGCCAATGTTCTAAGTGCTAGTGATCGATCTATGTGATCAAAGGATTGTAAGTGCTCTGTGCATACTATGTGAATCTTGCAGAGCTGATTGCAAGTGACTGTAGAAGGCTTAGTGTTGTAACCTAGCTCGAGGAAGGAGGATCTGGCGAGGTGCGTGCAGATATCCTGTCCTATGCAGAGGTGGGTTTTTGAGGCTCTGTGCATGTAACTGATTAATGAAAGATAATAGAATAAAAGAAGAGTTGGTGGACG
>SNQJ01S0091167.1:69144-79782 GCA_010110895.2 Picea sitchensis | reverse complement strand
AGAGAGAGAGAGAGAGAGAGAGAGAGAGAGAGAGAGAGATTATTTGCTATAAATACAACTTCATATTCATAAATGAAAAATCAAACGCTATCTACCACTTCGTGTAAACTTAAGCCACTCTAAATCAATACAATTCCACGATAGATCTATAACAAATATATTCCTAATTACTATGGATAGGCATGATAATGAATTACAAAATATATCGTCCACACAAAACAAATGTGTATATACAATTATGTGTATGTATGTATTCATAAGGAGATCCTCCTATACTATGAATATGATAAATATTCGATGGACACATAATCTTTGACTATAATTTAAATAAATAAGAGTTGGAATACTCTAGTTAAAGAAACAACCATATATTTCATCCAATTCAAAGCGAACACAGTAGGCCAAAGATACCAGTGAATCCATTGTTAAAGTATGATAAACCTCTTTTCCTTTCTATAACAAGTTAGGCCAATGGTTTAGAATAGAGTCAAGTAGCATAAATGGTAAGAACTGTGTTCAAATTTTTAAGGACATAAATACTTTGCCACAGATTATCATTCTGAGTAAATTCGACCAGGATTGTCTTTCTAACTCTTCAAGGAGAGAAGTATATTACATAATGGCCAAAATATGTATTCAATTATAGACTCAATACTCATATAGGAAAACTGGTGTAACACCATTAATGGAAGAACAACCTCAAGGGTTTACTCCAACGAACGATATAGTAGACTCAAACTAGTTACAACAGAGTTGGTTAAATCATGATCTCCTTAAAATGACGATAGAACCTGTAGACTTAGCCGAGATGTGAGAGGGTTTGGAAACTGAATACCATTTGCGCTAGAGGCAGTGACGGGTATCTGATATTTGCACGGACAAAGACCCTACAAGAAATCAAACCCTGTAAACATTAGTCTTTATTCAAAATATAAGTATCCAAGAAAAGTAAATTGCCATAAAACTAAAAAAAAAATAAACCGATGATTCCCTTTCAGAAATATACTTATATTGTTGAGACACGGGTTCGAATATTTTCCTAACTGTACTTCCGCTAACTGATTTCTCTAAATATGTCTTCATTATAAGGGGACCACTTTGGAGTTCATCCATATCTACTTCTTATCAACCATGACAAGACAATAATGAGTCATATTTAGATCAAACAATCTTGGGTCGATTACCCAAACCTTTGTGCTGCGGGGATTTCTTCAAGGATTGACATCAATGACAACCAACCTTAATCAACATGGCCCACAAATTCAAGAAGAAGGAACACCATTCGATCCATTTCTCTCCAAAGTTATTTCTATGACCAAACCAACCATTTTGCAAGTGCTTCCATTTCATTCTTAATTGGAATCCTATTGATGCCACTAGAGAAAATGATTCTAAAGTGTCTACCCCTTCTCAAACATTCAAACCTGAAGTGCACATACCATAGATTGAACTCTAATTAGTGCGCTTGGATCCAACACAAAGTTGCAGCTACCCACTTTCACACTATGTGTTTGTTAACCAATACTTGCAACTTTACTATGCCTTGTAGAGCATGTATATCTCCTCTTGCCTACAACTAGCATCTAGTATGCATGCAATCAAGTTGCACTTTCTAAAATGAAATATTGGAGGGCATGTAGCAGCCATGGAAACCTAAAATTGCATAATCTAACCTTCCTACATCAACAAACTAAGCTTGGTGCCATGGAATAAAGTAAAATATGTAAGGCATCCCTGGCACATTGTCAAAGAATCTAGTATGAAACCCATAATCTAGTATGAAACCCTTCATTGAACCAGGGGAATGACCAAGGATACCACAAGAAAATTTTCCTCTAACTAGGAAAATTGCAGATAATACTATTGTGAGACATATTTCATGCTTAAATTAACCATCCCGAGGGCTCCTTTCTTTCATGATATTTTTGGCATTTACATTAGAATTCAATTCCTTGGAGAGAGGGCACTTCATTGGAAGAGTTACACTTCTATTAGAGGTATACATGGAGGAACACTCTTTCAAAGATAATTTTAACACCAATTGAAATGTATAATGTCTTGGAGAGAGGACACACCCACTTCAAGACCATTTCATGCACTCATTCATGGTAGTAGTTACAAACAATGTTGGTAACACTTCATAGGGAGTTACATCCAAACATATCTATTCTAGGAACATAGTGATAGAGAATTAGTTGGGAGCAATGTTATCACAAATAGATAGTCTGAACTCGAACCCACTGGTCCAAACCCTTAACTAACCCCCAAACCAATGGTTGAACCAAACTAACTATTTCAGACTCATTCAAAACAACTTCAAACAAAATAAAACCCCTCCCCACTCTCTCCAAAACCCTGAAACAATTAATTTTTTCATATTTGTGTATTTAATAGTAAACCAATTCACATGCCATTTTCAGTTCCCTATCAATTTAACTCTTGATCGGTTCTAGTCTTGGTCCAAGTCCCATTTCTAGTTCTTACAACTTTGCTTTCGATTTACATTCAACTCTAGGAACGCATGGATATGAAACCCTACAGATCATTACCTTTTAATGAAATCTTGATCTGAAAAAAACCCATAAATGTTAAAGATTTCAAATAACAAAAGAATAAAGAACGGAAAAAAGACAAAAGAAACCCTATAATATGTCCTATGCTATCGAATAAGATCATATAAACACAAAAAAATCTGCTCAAGGAATTTTGGAAATGAAGACTTCACATAGAAAACTCACCAGGGAGAACTTTGTGACGTGCAAAAAATTTGAAGGGAGAACTCGACTTTTCTCGTTCTTTTCCAAACGACAAACAACATCATTACATTTCGTGAAAATTTTAGGAGGGAAAACTCCATTCCCCACACTGAATTTCCCATTTTTTCTTGGACGAATGTTGATTTTAAATGTACAACATCACATTCTTATAAGCGAATGAAAACTCAAATTGCAGAGGGTAGAGGGCTAAATATTCCAATGAAATAAAAGAATTAAAAATACAATTGGCAAAGAGGTTAAGTATTTATCCATTAAATATATTTTTTGGGCGAAACTTCATAAATGTCAGATAACATTGTATTATAAAAATTCGCCCACTTGAAATTTAAGGGCCTCAAATTTTGCCCAATGACAAAATTTCACCTCTAAAATTATCTATGAGTGCCTTTAATACTTGTGATTTGAGCTAGCTCACATCATATTATATGATGTGAGCTATAACATGTTACAATGTAATATGTTATAACATATTAGAATGAACCACTCCCATCAATTTTGAAAACAACTCAAAAGTGTTGTCATAGTGTTCTCATGGCCTGTATGACAACATTATGTGCGTCTTGCAATTGGAGACTAAAATTTCTATTGTGTCCAAATCCGAAAATAAATATTCTTCCCTTTCTTTGGTCCATGGATCAGAGTTTCATGTGATCAACTCTGTTGGGAGCACGTCGCATATTGTTTTGACACCCATTAATCAGGATAAGTTCACGCTTAAGTATCGAAACTCTGTATTTATATGGGTGCCCTGTAACCTAAAACCGCATTGTCCCAATTCCTTTCATATTTCAGGTTTTAGATTTAAGAAGAGAGGCCTGGTAACCATGAGGACGAGCACAATATAGAACGTTCTGGTATTCGCGTTGGCAGTGCAGGCGACAACGATGGGCAGTGCAGAAGTCACCATCTCCTGCTCGACGATGATCCCTGATATGATAATTCTAGATATAAATCGTCGGCATTCCCATCTGGACTCTGCGCATAATACACCTCTTTTTCCTGCCTGCATACACAGTGAGTCAGATTGAATGTTTATGTTTATGTTGTCAAATAATTACGGGTTCAAGACCAAATAACAGAGTTTATTAAAATAATTACACACTGGAAAGAATGGAGGGCATTAAACAAGACAATTCAATCGTAAACATTTAAAAATTTCAAAATACCTACTGAGATGTTCTTCCTGACCAGGGTCAGAACCAACCATTAGCATCAAGGCGTAGAGAGAAAACAGAAGCAATCGAGAGAAGATGCACCAATGCATATGGATGCAAAGATGAACTTAAGGAGCCAAGGAATGAGCAGGCTTTACAAAATTTAAATTTAAATTTCATAAGCGTGATCCAATCATGCATGGATGGCATGGAAACATACTTGTTATGGCTAGGCGGAGGAGGAGGTTGAAACTGAGAACAGAGGGTGTTGTGGGGCTGAGGAGGATGGGAGCTTGGCATGGACGTTCTACAGGTCCCCATCGGGTTCCATTTCGTAGAAGCCTTAGCCTACACCATTATGGCAATCTGAAGTCTCCGCTCATTCAAATACAATCAATTTTTTGGAATCATGCACATCAAAACGATCTATAAATAACTTTATCAAGAAAACATAAAGATCATGTTTTTCATCCCTTTTACATTCAATTATAATTAATGCCACAAAACATATTTTATATGAACTTTTATTTTGATATAAATTAGTTTCGTTTTAAGCGTCAATGGAGGAGTTATATAAATCTCTAAAAAGATAAAAGGATCACCTTTTGGATCTCCTTAAAAAAAAATGCATATAAAAGTCTTTTCTATATATTATAAAAGTTTTTTCTATATATTTTATGAGGACCATAACTAGAGAATAGAATTAACCCAATAGATAATAACACCAATAAAAGTATAGAAAAAAAATTCCACACCACAAAGAATTTTGAAGTAACAAATTTTCATATAAAATAATTCTGAACTAATCAATAAAATGTCTCAGGCATCACTTTAAATATTAAGATGTTCATAGAAATGACTTTAAATATTAAGATGTTTATAGAAATGATTGTGGTCGAGAGAAAGAGTATTGTCCTCCCACCCAATTCCTAAAAAAACAAATAATATATTGAACTCTTTTAAACTAAACAAAACTATTTAAATAATATTTCGCATTTGAATTAAAATCTTATTTTATGATGAATCTACACATATTCTTTTCACAATAATACCCTTAAACAAATTTTAACTTTGAAAAATAATTCAAATTACTTAGGAATCAAGATATTTAAAACAAATGGATTATAAGTTGGTTCATTACATAGGAATCCAATCATTTCATATTTTAATGGAATATTAAGTGTAAATATCAATAATTCTTTATTGAAATTACAAAATAATTAATTTTGTTTCATAATTTAACTCTTTTGGCTTTGATAATGCGATCCGCCTGGACTCCACCAGTGTCTTCTCCAACACACGCCTCCAAGAATGCTTGGAAGTTGTCCATATACAAAAGTTTTCATCTGTAAATGCACATTTATGGAAGTTGGCCTCCGTATATGCATGCTTCTGTATATGCGCATATACGCTGACCACTTCCATAAATGCACATTTATGGAAGTCGGCCTCCGTATATGCACGCTTCTCTATATGCGCATATACGCTGACCACTTCCATAAATGCACATTTATTGAAGAACGCATATAGGGAAGACACCATTATGGAAGTGTCCAACTTTCGTATAAGCGTCGTCCATATATGCATAATTATGGAAGTTGTCATCCATATATGCGCATTTATGGAAGCATGCATATAAGAAAAATACCATTATGGAAGTGGCCAGCTTCCGTATATGCGTCGTTCGTATATGCAAATTTATGGAAGTCGTCGTCCATATATGCGCATATACGAAAGCCACCTTCCGTAAATGCGTCTTCCATATATGCATGCTTCCATATATGCGCAAATACAAAAGTTGTCATCCATAAATGCACATTTATGGAAGTCGGCCTCCATATATTCACACTTATGTATATGCGCATATACGCTGACCACTTCCATAAATGCGCATTTATGGAAGCACACATATAAGGATCAGGATCGGGATGGCTAGAGTGAGACCAAATTTCAAGACTCATCTCCAACTGGCGATCAGGACCAGGTAGGTCCCCTCATAACTAATTGGTATCTATGGAAAGATCATTGTAGGCTACTTTAGAGATTGAATTGTATTTCTCTTCAAATATGATCTATTAATATTTCACCCTTTCTATAGGATTAGTTTTATTCACAACACCTTGTGCAATGGGTCAATGGATCTAGAAGAATTGGATCGCTCTAATCAAAGGTAATATTTCTTACTACTTCTATGGAAAGGGATTTTACACATTTCTATTTGATTTGAAGGAGGAAAAGGGTTTAATATTTTGAATTGGGCCTTATTTCATGCTCCCCATGTAATTTACCTCAATTTTTTATCCTTGTATTTTTATTCAGATGTGGATCTTCCCTTTATGGTCCCTTTCCTAGGTGCACTTTCCCAATCTTCCCTTGCACCATTGGAATGATGAATCCATAGAATCCATAGAAAACACCCTAGGATAGTTTGTTGACAAGTATGAGCGCAAATATGGAATGCTTTCATGTTCTTGTATATGAATTGAATTAGTAGATTTTGAATAAAGGCCTCCTTGAATCTATTAACCAATGCTTAATACTAAAGGTAAGTCTCCTTTTGAAGTCCCTAATCGATATGTAATCCTAGCAAATATGGATCCATATAAGTAGTAAACCACCCCCTCTCTTTCTATTCCATCTAGCCACTCTCCTCTTGCCAATGAAGGTCTTCCTCCTTCCTCCAAACCCCTCCCCCCACCTAGGGTGACTCTTTGTAGAGATGCCTTTGATGAGGAGATACCTATGTCTACCCCTTTTGATCTCTCAAAATTCTCCTTGAGAAATAAGATATCCTTCAAGACTTCCCATTTCCTCTCCTATCCACCTTCAACATTCCCATAGTGGAGTGATTATTAGGAAAAATATCCTTCAATGACAATAAGAGGAGAATGATACCAAAGGGAAAACAAAGAAGAAATCCAGTCGTAAGCTAAACAAAGAGAAATGAAAAGAAGAAACAAATAATGAAAAAGAATTGTGATCCCAAACAACCATGCCAACTACCTAAGATAGCAATAGAAAAAAAAAACATCCCAATAAATGAATATACTCTCTTGGAACTACAAGGGGCTAGGAGTTGTGAGAAATAAAGAAGTAGTTCGAGATATGATACACTCTTAAAGACCATCTATTACTCTACTTCAACAAACCAAGTTAGAAGGAGATATAACACCAAAGTTTGATAATAAATTATGTTCTTCTTCATATTGGCATGAACATATGTGTTCAGTTCTTCTACTTCATCTCTCTCCTTAACATTATATTTCACTAAAATCACTTGCATAAATTTCCCTTTGTGTTCTATTCTATCCTCCCTCCCAGCTTTTATATTTCCCTTTTCTTCTCTTTTCAACTTCTCTTAATGGAAGGAAAGTGAATTTATGTAGATTCTACCATCCATTATACCGAAGTTGTCAAATTCAAATCGAAGATTAACCTGGCAATCCTAGAATGTAAGAGTTTAACTTAGATTCAAAACATAAAAAAAAATTAAAAAATACACAAATTTTGATTTAAAAATTTTCATTAATATGAAATTTAGATGTTCATACAATTCACAATATAAATATAATTCCAAATTACATAAATTTACGGTCATAAAAGTACATTTTACAAAATGACAGAAGATAGACCACCACAAGAAGAAAATGTTTAAATTGATAATCATGGAATTGACACTTGGAAATGGGAACAATAATCCTTTGCCCCCAATATTGATGCGATGCATCCACATTGAGTAAGTTAAATCTTCATCTAAAAAAGAAGCTCTTTTGTCTTAATAATCATATATGATGATATTGAATTTATGTTATATAGCTCAATCACACCATTATTAATGCCTCATATAGTGTTAGTATTGAAAATTATATTAAATAGATTAATAAAAAAAAAATTATAATTATAAAATTAACGGAAGAAAAAAAAAAACATTACCAACCTTGGTGTTAAGTTGAGTGAGAATACAAGGAAATATGGGCTAGGTAGAGGCACAAAAGTGAACATACTCTTTGATGGCTGGTGTATTTGAATATCACTTGTCAATTTCAACTTCTAATATGAACACCTTTATTTTTTGCAATATCTAAAATTGGTCAAAAATTGGAGAAAGCCTCACCTAAACACTAAAATAATCCTATGAGACATTTACATAAACATAATTTAAACTTTTTATTGTTGAATGCTTCCAATGCATTGGCCACATGGCCAGCTCTATCTTCTTCTCGGAAAACATGTTAGAGATAATGCTCACATTAATGTTGTGTGTTAAGTTTGGGGATTGGCTTGAGGTTTTGTAGGAGACCGTTGAGATATTCTCTCAACCTAAATCTCCAATATTAGAATTAGTTGGATCTCACTCCAACTGTATATACATGTAATGTATCTCTGTGAGTGTGCAATACAAACTAATTTCTGTATGTGTAAATCCCTTGCAATGGCTTCTCTCTCAATTTCTATGTTCGTATCAGAGCAAGGACGACCTTGGCTCTCTCACGAGAGGGGTTGGAATATGAAATAAATTGGGAGTTGATTCTCTGTAGATATATAACATAATAAAGTAGTTTTCTTGCGATGCCTTTGTCAAGTGTATGTTATTGTTTGTGTGGATATTCTTGCGTTCAATCTACATCAACTTCGCAGCATGCAGGTTTATGGAAGTGTGGATCACTGTGTTTCTGAGCCCATGAGTCATTAAGAGACACACTACCAGTGTGAAGACCAGTCAATCTGCATACAAGAAGGAGCCTGCACCATTGGATAAAGGGTAATAAGGAGGAGTTACTAGACTGCAGAAAGGAAGTCGATGTAACATTTATTTTTGCTGTGTGGGTGGAGATCGCTGCCCCAAAAATTGCCCAGATCTATGAAATGCATTAGGTGTAATTTTGTAATCGTGTCCAATCTTCTGTAAATCGTCCCTCCTCTATCGGGAGAACTACATGCAAAGTCGTTTCCATCCATTAAGACTTGTTCTGCTAGTGCATACAAATCATGCATGAGATGAGATGTGGTCAATGGCCAATTGCTATTGTTGTTTTCAAATTTGGTCCGCAGTCAAATTTAAAAGAGCCATCATTTGAAGAATTCGAGAACAAGTTTGTTGGAAGGTTTCCTTATCTACTGCATGGAATATCTGTCAATGTTTGGGAGACACAAATTACATCGCATTCGCAGCCATATTAGTTTTATGTGTAAATGTGTATTGCTTGTGTATACCAGTATATGATTATGAAGAAGGCCAATTATTGAATAGACTAACACAATTCAAATTGGTGGTTCTCCACAGCGTGAGAACAAATCCCTAATTTAATTATGTCTAAGTTTGTTCTATACTGATGTGATCCGTCGTGCTATGGGAGCATTAGTTACAGGTTATTTTTATGAGGTCAAGTTGTGAAACTGATTACTGAAGACATTCAATATATAGATCATTCTCCTATATAATTGTTGAAATTTGCTCTTCGGGGGAATTCAACAGATGGAAGTGGATCCATAGGATGGTTCAGTATCAAGATTGTCTTTTGGGAAGTCGAGAAGCATCGGTTGTACAAAGAACCTCAAAGATGGTCGAAATCAGTTTTATCTGTGTTGTATGAAGTGGTAGCTCGAAGATGATGGGATAAAAAGAGCGTGTCTATGAAGTTTAGAGATGGGTGTAAGTGTGTATGAGGACCAGTTAGACAGACAATGACAAATTTTGTGTTTTCAATATTGTAAGTTTGGAAATGTAAGCATTAAAGGAGGGTGTTAGAGATAATGCTCACATTAATACTCTGTGCTAAGTTTGGGGATTGGCTTGAGGTTTTGTAAGAGACTCTTGAGATATGCTCTCAACCTAAATCTCCAAGATTAGAATTAGTTGGATCTCACTCCAATTGTTTATACATGTAATGTATCTACAACTATACAATGGCTACTCTCTCAATTTCCATGTAAACATTGTTGAGAAACAAAATTTTATGAGCAACATTAAAGGCATATGTAGAGATCAAACCTGTTATAGAAAAGTCTCCTCTTTGTCCATAATCCACTCCATATCTTATTAGACAAAAAGAACAAAAAAAAAATACTACAATATATTGAAGACACTTAGAAATAAATTAAAATAAAATCTCACAAACTACATATATTAAAAAGGTTATAAATAAAAGAATAAATTAACATTAATTTAAATTTTTAAGTTTTGGTTATCTTTTGTATATTTTTAAATGTTAAATCTATTTATGTATTTAAAAATCCAATTTAAACAAATTTAGTCCAAATTTATATGGTTAGATTACAGTAAAAAAAAGATAAACACCAATAAATGATAATAACCTTAAAGGTAATTTCAATTAGTGAATGCACCGTACACATTGCCGAATAATCCGACATGTTGTGCACTGCACACGCCAATGCTGCAGAGCGCTCACGCCGAAGCTCCATGATCTGTGAAACACACTCTGATTGGAAAAATTACATTATGCACAGTCTACATCTAAACATACATCTGTTACATAAATTGACAGTCTATATCTGAACATACTTCTGTTACATAAAATATTTGTTTGGAACAAGGCAGACTTGGACTCAGAACTTGGAAGTATTCCAAATTGTCACTCTTAATTAATTTAGTTTTCTTAATTGGTATAAACTAAAAAATCTCGTTGCACGTTTGTTGTGCCTTTTTTTCCCTCTCCCGTGTCATATTCATGGGTGTGCTGTAACAA
>SNQJ01S0091167.1:49324-61626 GCA_010110895.2 Picea sitchensis | reverse complement strand
TGGCATTCTATACATTTTTCCAAGTATTCAATGTTATCAGCTTTCATATTAGGCCAATGAAATTGTTTTCTTAGTGCTGAAATCATGTTATGATATCCTGGATGGCCTCAATAAGGATTTTTATGGATTTCATTAAAGATAAGCAATTTTAATCCATGGAATTTGGCATGTAAATTATGTTCTTAAATTTCAGAATTCCTTCATAGTCGATACTGAAATTTTTATTGTTTAGTTCTTTGCCACCTGTCATCATTTTTTCTTTTATTTTTACATATTCTTCATCTGTTGTACTTGAAGATCTGATTTTGTCTCTGATATTATTATTGTATTTACTCACAATTATTTCATAAATGCCTCATGTCCTTCTACTAAGCGTGTCTGCAACTTTAGTTTCCTTGCCTTTAATATGTGTGATTTCAAATTCAAATTCTCTCAAGCATTCCATCCACCTTGCTTGTCATGCATTTAATCCTTGTTGATTTAACAAGTACTTTACACCATTGTTGTCAATTAGAATAAGAAATTTCCTCCATATTAAATAATGACGCCATATGTTTAGTGCATGTATTGGAGATTTTAATTCTAAGTCATGTGTCACATATTTGCATTCACGGTCCTTTAATTTATGGATTCATAGGCTATCATGTTCCCTTCTAGCGATAAAATATCGCCTAACCCTTCTTTGCTAGCATCGATGCATACAATGAAATCCTTGTAAGGGTCAACGAATTTAAGAATTGGTGTGGTAGTTAATCGTTCCTTTAACCGATTAAAACTTTCGTGACATTCATGTGACCACATAAACTTTACTCCCTTTTTTTGTAAGGATGTAATAGGAAAAGCGATCTTGGAAACATTTTCAATAAATCTTCGGTAATAACCTGTTATCCCAATAAATGATCGTATCTCTGCTACATTCATGGGTCTAGGCCATTCTGTTGTTTCTTTTATCTTTTCTAGATCTACTGATATACCATCCTCGGAAATAATATGTCCTAAGTATTGTATTTTTTTCTGATAGAAGTCACACTTGCTGAATTTAGCATAGAGATGATGTTCTCATAACGTTTGAAGCACTATTCTCAAGTTCTCTTCATGTTCTTTTTTCATCTTTGAATAAATCAAAATATCATAAATAAATAAAACTAATCTAGATATTGGTTGAATATATTGTTCATTAGGCACATGAACGTTGTTGGTGCATTTGTGAGTCCAAAAGGAATTACCAAAAACTTGTAGTGTCCATATCATGTTCGAAAAGTTGTTTTATTAATATCCTCATCCTTAATTCTGACTTGGTGATAACCAGATCTTAGATCAATCTTGGAAAATATTTTTTCTCCTCCCACTTGATCAAATAGATCATTAATTCTCGGTAGAGGATACTTATTTTTAATGGTCATTTTATTTAACTTTCAATAATCGATACATAATCGTAATGTCCCATCCTTTTTCTTGAAAAATAATACTAGTGATCCCCATGGTGATACACTGGGTCTGATATATCCTTTGTCTAGTAGTTATTATATATGTATTTTGAGTTCTATTAACTTATTAATACTCATTTTGTAAGGTGTCTTTGACATAGGGGAATATCCTGGTGGGTGTTTTATCTCTGGAGGTTATTTTTCTTTAATAATATTGGTGGGCGTTTTATCTCTGGAGGTTATTTTTCTTCAAGAAACTCAGGGGGTTAGTGAAACAATGATAGAGGTTTTAGAATCCTTGTTGCCTAATTGGGCTTTTGCAGCAGTTGATGCCAAGGGTCACTCAGGGGGTTTGGCTACTGGGTGGTTTTTAAATAAGTGTAATTGTGAGAGTGTTTGGGGATTTGAGTCGGGGATCAGACTGAATATTTTCTCTACAGAATTGGGTTGTCCAATGATTCTTGTAAACGTCTATGGACCCTATTTAGACAGGTAGAGATATTGGGAATCCATTGCTAGGTGCTCTTTGTTTTCTGAGATGGAGGTAAATGTTGGTGGGGACTTTAATTTCTCTTTAGGAGTTGCAGAAGTTTGGGGACCTTGATCATTTCTAGACCCGTTAACCAATTATTTTTTAAACGTGTTGGGTCAATATGGGTTGATGGACATTGAACCCATGAAACTTAATCCAACATGGAGAAATAGGACTGGGGATGACAGGGTGGAAAAAAGAGTGGATCATTTCTTTTTGGTGGAGGGATTAACTGAGTCCTTAGCACTAGTCAGGCAATGGGTTGCTTGTGGTGGTGAATCAGATCATATTCTAATTGTGCTAGAGTTAAGAGGTAGGGGAAGGAGATCCCCTAGTACATTTAAATTTTATTAGGGTTGGTTAAAGGATCCATATTATCAAGCTTTGGTCAGAGGTTTGTGGATCCCTATTGATCTTGATATTTAAAATCATGCAGTTGTGCAGTTTTTGGAAAATTTAAAAAGGATCAAACAAGAAACTATTACTTCAACAATATCTTCAGGAAATGCAGAATGGTAACGGGAGAGGTTTTAGTACTCGTGATGAAAAGGAGAATTTTGTTAGGTTGGAAAAAAGGCAAAGAGAGTTACTGGAGGAAAAATAATCTCTATGGAGGTTAAAGAGTTGTTCTATATGGATTTCATGTGGGGATGAGAATAAAAAATAGGTAGGAAAATGGCTAATACAATTTGGGGATTAAAGAAGGGGGATGAAGAAGTTGTCAACACTTTTGAAGGACTGGCTACCATGGGCATAGAGCATTTTCGAGACTTGTTCAAGGTCCAGGAGGGAACTTCCATTGCATAAATTGTAAAAGTAGCCAGGTTATTTCCTCACTTTGTAGAGGAGGAGGACAATCAAATATTAATGGCAGTGGTCACAAAGAAGGAATTATTAGAATTTATTCACTCTTTTCAAAAGGGGAAAAGTCATGGGCCCGATGGCTAGCCTATAGAATTTTACCTGGGATTCTTCGATCTGATGGGTTGTGAATTTTTGGTGGTGGAATAATCTCAGGTGAATGGTCATATTCATGATCCTATAAACTCAAATTTTATTTCCCTACTACCAAATTCAAATAACCCCTCCTCTTTTGATCATTTTTGGCGAATCTCCTTATGCAACTTCCTTTACAAGATTATTTCAAAAGTTATTAGTAGAAGATTAAAATATGTTCTTTCTAGAAATATCTCAAGTGAATAGTTTGATTTTCTGGCAGGTAGGCAGATACATGAGACGATTGGGGTAGCACAAGAAGGGTTGCACAGTATGAAAACTAGAAAACTTAAAGGGGTTGGAGTAAAAATAGATCTTTAAAAAGCTTATGACAGAGTAAATTGGCTCTATATCAGGATTTTAATGATACACATTGGTTTTGGGGTGTTTTTTACTATTTGGGTGATGGGTTGTCTATCAATTGTTTCCTTCTCCATCATGCTTAATGGCACAACTTCCACATTTTTTCAAGATGAAAGAGGATTATGATAGAGATGCCCCTTGGGACATGCTCACAGCTATGGCATGGGGGGTATTTTCACTTAGCAAAAGTTGGGGACCCAACCACAACCACTGTTTGGCATCAAGGATGGTTGACTGGGCAGAGGCTAGGACTTAATGATGATAATTTAATTCATTGAGACAAGTATATACAGGCATAAGGGTAGCCAATGTTCGTTTGACTGAAAGGTAAGACGAGTTACTCTGGGATGGTGATTCAGGAGGGTTTTATACTCCAAAACATGGATATGTTCATATAAGTGTGGAATTGCATCAGAGAGAACCACTTTGGTGGTGGAAAAAAATCTAGAAACAACACTGCCCAACAAAAGGGAAGATATTGGTTTGGTCAATCTTGGAGAACAAATTACCGACCTGGGAAAATCTACAAAAGAGGAAGTTCAATGGTCCGGGTTGGTGCTCACTTTTCAAAGAATAGTTGGAAATAGTGGATCACCTTTTCATGTGATGTATATTCACCAGGGGTGTTTGGGTAGAGTCTCAAACCTTATCAAAAACACTTTGGTGTTGGCAGGGTATTTCCTTTGGTGATGCCTTGAAGGATTGGTTGCATGAGAGGAGGAACTATGGTTCTATGGATTTTCCTTTTATCATAGTGTGGGCGATCTGGATGGCTTGGAACAATGCTATTTTCAAAGATGAGGTCAATTCGACAACTAGATTGGTTTCATTATGCATTGGTATCCTTTATTTCTTGGAAAAATCGGGAGGAGAGGGGCTCATCCTTACCCTAATTGTTAGGGAGGAAACTTATGATAACTCCAAGCCATGGGGTTTCTTCGATGGGCCTGCTTCTGAGGATCAACTTAAGTGTGGAGGGGGTGGTTGTCTATATCTCTCCACTTCACATTTATATCTTATCAAATCGGTTTTGGGGATTGGAACAAATAATTATGTTGAATTATTGGCATTAAAAATTTTGTTATTATTTGTTGTGGAAAAGGGTTGCAAGACACTACAAGTTTTTGGTGACTCATTGTTAATCATCAAATGGGAAAAAAGAGTACAAATATGTCATATTTCCCATCTTGTTCCAATTTTCAAGGAATTAATGAGAATAATCATTTTATTTGACACTATCTACTTTACTCATCTCTATAGGGAGAAGAATCGGTTGGTGGATAGACTTTCTAAAGAATCCTCATGGCTAGTATATGGACTATGGTATATTGAATAATAGTCAGCAGTGGGAATTAGTGGTTACTATCACAGGCCTTTTCATGAAAATCATAACATTTGAATACTTGGTTCATCAGAATGTTTTATTTTGGAGATTTTGTACATTTTTGTATGCTTGTATGCTACTCTACAGTTCATCCTTAAACTTTTGTCGGAAAAGTTTCTTCATCTAGATACATGGGAGTCCTCGATATGAAAGTAATCGGTTTAGATTATACTGATGGAAATGTAATGATGCTTATAATGCATTGACGGTATATGATACCTTTTTTTTATAATATATACAAGGCTATTACCTATGGCTTGTATATATATGTGAATTAATTGTGTTTACACTTAATGAAATTACGAGTTTTCCGAGGAAAAAAAATACATCGAAATAGTCACCAGTGTTTAAGAAGAAAATAGGGGGGAAAAAAAGAAACATGGAACAAGAATTGGAGAGGTACATTTTTTTAATTTTATCTATATACTATTCATGTTCTTCTCGTTTTTTGTTTGTTAATATTTTATATTTCATGTGATTTTGATACAAGGTTTTATTTTTCTATTCATTGCATTTGGTGCACTGCTTTCACGTGAAAATGAAACAAAGAAATTACAAGAGAGAAAGAAGTCATAAGCAATATAGAAGAAGAAACTCAAGAACAATTTCCAAAGAGGAGGTATGCTTGTAAAAATTGTGCAACAAACACCTTTTTTGGGGGTAAATTGTATGCATATGCAACAATATGTATCCATAGTGCATAGTAGTGCTTAGAAACCAAAGTACATATTGCACCCATAACTATCTTATTAGTGGTGAGTTGAAAATCTAGGGTTTGTCAATATTTGATGTACAAAAATCCAAGGCATCTACATATTGAATGTTTAGTGAGGGACTGAAAAAGTTGTCACCTAAGATGATATAGGAATTACACTAACCAGTTAGCCTTCTATCAAATGTGAGTGGACAATGTATTGAAGAAAAATTATTGGACTTGCACTGATTGGTTGATAGTGCATTAATGCAGTAATAAACATAGAGCATTAAAATAGATAACCATTGAATTGAGAAAAGACACATTGGATAGCAAAATAGAAACAAAGTTTGGATTATTTTCCTTTGATACAAATAACACATACAAAGGAAGACTAATACATTTCATAGAATTGTACTATGTACTTTTCTTATTTCAATAATGGTTGCATGGCTCTATGCCATGGGCTTTGTCTTATTAATATGTGTCTGTCTTGTTGTTTGACACTTATCTGTCAAATCGAAACAATATTTGTGAAGAAGATGATCTTATTTATTTATATATGTTAACCTTATTGCTTGATGTAGTGAGTGTTATAGAGCAGCAAGAAGAGAAATCAAGGATAGTGTTGACATATGGTACATGATGGTTTATTTTTCCATAGATTATGCCATGTTATAAACTTCTAACACTAACATTCGATCCTTAACAAGATTCGAACACTATTAGCTTGGTGGTCCTCAAATCAAGTGGTATTTGGACATAAAAAAAAAAAAATCTTGAGTTGTGAGTGTTCTAAATGTAGCCAGATTGGATACCTACACATTTCTTGAGTAAGTGAAAACCATTTGTCTAGGTTGTTGTTGCATCCTAACACAAATTTTCAAATGACTAGATTCATATCGGAGGTGGAAGATGGATTTGGTGTACATTTTTTTGGGATTTCAACGTGTCTCTACTTGGGATTCCTCTAGACCGGCGAAGTGTAGGGATACTTCATCATGCATTCCATAAATCCAAGCACTGGCTAGCCCAAGTCATGCAACTAGAAATTTTCCTAGTTACTCGGGCACTTGCAAATGGTAAGGACCGAGTAATCACTCCAACGGGCAGGCCCGCCATCATCCTCTTGTCTGGTTTAGCTTAGTTGATAACGAGAAAGAGGAGGAAAACTATAGCTGATAGAGGTGTCAGTCCAAAAAATGGACCTTTCGAGTTCAACAAAGGTGTTTATTCATGGCGGCATGCACAACAAATGTTGGCTCAAAGAGATGGAAAACCACAGGAGCTTTGTAGCACAATTCAAGAAACTATTTGGTGAGGTTAGGGATCTTGGTCATCAACTCTAGCCTAGGTCCCCTTCCCAAAAATTGTGTTCTTAGTTTCAATCGACGTGATAATGAAATAGTGGGACTGTAGATGATCAACATGACCTACAAGATGTAATAAATTGAATGCTTTCTAGGAGAAGCCATGGATGCGGGGACTTTGTCATCGAACTAGAATTCTTGGGATAAATGTACTTGATGGATGGGTGGTTGGTGGAACTACTCAATTGACATCTTGTGGGAGATCTATTTGTGGATAAATGGAGATTGGATCCAAATAATATGGCCTTGACAAGTCATATAAATAGTTGGGAAAATGACCAGAAATCGGTGCTATGATGTTTCTATTTTTGCACCGGCTCCATGTGTCGGTGTTCATGAATTGATACATTGCAATTTGGATCTTGGTTCCTTTAATACTATATGTAGTGACAACTATTTTTCATACTCTTGGTGGCCCTAGCGTGTGGGGTCATAACTATCCACACCTATCATACGTCTGTGATCTAGCTAGATCAGATTGCTTGATGCTTCGATACTACGAAATTCGTTGTAGTCCTTGTGTCTTATATGCGATAGTGTTTTCGTTTCTAGTGTCCTATGTGTTGTCCATGAATTCACCTGTAATTTTATATTTGCAAATCTATTGACCTATCATGTTGTCTTGTAAATTCCTAAGTAAAGAGCCTTTTGATAAAAAAAAAATTTGGAAGATGGTTACATCTTGATTTAGTACATCATTTGCATGGGGGATGTCTATAGCTTCAACACCAGTCACGAATTTACAGTACTTGACATCTGACAGTTTCTACAAAGTTAATTTCCATGTCATATTGTTTAATTTTAGCAAGGAAGTTTGTTCGTCGACCTTCTCTAAATTGTTGTTGAAGCAATATTGTTACTAGAGGGTTTCCTACATATGCTATCTGCACAAGAATGTTATTTTTTTTTCTATTTTCTATACATATGTTTTTTTAAATGCATTTTGATTAATGTGAAAATTATCAATATTATATTACAAAGGTCAGATTTATTTAAGGCCAAGTTCATAGGGCATATTTACTATGATGTGTTTTCCACTCCTGAGTTAGTTATGGAATATGGGGAATTATTAATAGAAAGCATTAGAAAGCTAGAAAATTGCAAAATGTGCTCCACACAAGTGTTAAATAGCCTCCATTTTTCGCAAATTTGAGCAAATCAAGGTCTCATAAATGACTCGGTCATCATGAAAATTATGTGGCTTGTCAAAATCCTTGGTGAAGAACTATTACAAATGTGAAGGTACAAAAGTGAGGGACTGGGAAACGATTAGTGCTATGAATTATCTGCACAATGGTTGAAAATAGAATTATCATTCTTGACTGTGTGAGCCATATACGTGTGCGGAGAGAACAGGTGCAGAAAATATAGGTGAGCACACTGCGAGGATATGATAATCACAAAATAATACACACGACGTGAAAAATGGCCAAGTAAAAAGGATTTTGACTAGTTAATTTTTTAAAAATAGTGCATTGGCAGAAGAATTTTATACAAGATTTGCATTGAAAATTTTGTACTAAACTAGCCGATACATGTGTTACTAGCATGAAAACATTTCTTTCTTCTTCCAATTTCCATGCTTTTGCAAATGTTATATAAAATTATTGTGGCATTCAACTGTGTTTCATAAATTTCCTTATCAAAAAGGTGTTTTATATGTAGTGATTATTGAAAGTTTGTGCAATGCTTTTCACTGATTATATATGTCGGCTTCGGCATCGACAAATATTGGGGTGTTTAAGGAATTTTCTACCATATAAAAAAACCAAATATCTTGATTGTTAAATCTTGTAATGCTCATTATGATCCTGCTATGAATTATATGTGTGCTTCTCAACCGCTTAAATGTATTATGCCATGTTCTATTGATTTTACAGTTCCATAGGATCATATAATTGTTGTCGCATTGATTGCTAATTTTTCATGCATTTCAATTGCAAGAAATGGCTTGAAGTGTTGTGAAAATTCATATACATCTTATAGTAAGTTTGTTGCAATGGACAGTGCTAAGGAGTCAATGTTGATAATAGAGTCCATTATACGTAGCGGAAAATTTTCATTTGTAGGCATTTTCACAATTTATTATTGTACATATAATTAACACTTTTGCAGTGCTATGTGCTTTGTGGTGAGCAATGTGCTTTTGTGTGTTGCATAGTTGATGTACATATCCCCCCCCCAAAAAAAACAAAGAGAGGAGCATATGTCAATTTAAGAATAATATATAATGTATTCTATGTGTTTCATGTTCACATATTCGATGTTCGAAGTAGGAGAAGTTGGATGAGTCAGGGAATTATTAGTACTGGTTCATCGCAAAAATCCACCCAACAATAGAGTTAGAGGTAAATATCTATAAGCTATTTTCTATCTGCATGATGCAATAACCACCAAGACATAGGTAGATATTTATAAACACTCTCTTGTAAACATGAAACAAATAGTGTCGGGTGCTTATACAATTTGCAAATTTCTATGTTTAGTTCAAGCGAAATAGGTATACCTGGAATTGAAGCAATCATTGTTACAGATTTAAGTGTGATAGGAAATTGTGAAGCAACTATCCATGTGCATCAAGAGCAATTGCAAAGGTATGTATATAAAAATGTAGATTTTGCAGTTGGGCAAGAAATACATGGAAATCATTCTTCATATGGCTTATTTTTTGTGATTGTTATATGATGATATAACTCTACAACTTGGAATATTGTCTCAATAGAGGCCTTGAATAGTCATAGAATGGGAGAAGTATGCATTGGAGACATGATGGTTGTTTACAACACATATTTCGATAAAGTGAATAGATCATAAAAAATCTTGTGTGATGATGTGACAGATAAAAATTCCACGATGATAGTTACATTGATTGTTCATGCACACCTCATTGAAATAAATGAGAAAAAGATTGTTTCCAAAGATGGAATATCTATTAAAAATTTCAAATACCAAAACATGGCTATGAATGTGGTGATTGTGATCATGTTATATCACTACTTGAATCAAGTGTCGTGGAGACAATGTATCCAACATGTAAAGAATACAATTTCATTCAAGACACAACAATAAAAAAAAATTCAAATAATAAAGACATGTATTCAATCGGCATTGTTGGAGTTGTCATCAACCTAGCTAAAAAATTTGGATTTCAGTACAATTTTCATATAAAATATGGGAACAGAGAGGATGAAAAAGCAACGGTATACTTTTCCATGGTTAATGGTTTATTGTTTATATGGTGATATGTCTTAGGTGAAGCTATGTGACAATTACAATATTTTATGTATCAGTTGCAGTTGTTTGAGACATATGTACATTTTTTTTCTTCACTGGAACAACAATTGTAGATAGGAAAATTTCCCATTTTTCTATTTAAAAATATAACCAAGAGGAGTTATGCAGAATAAAAGGTGTTATGCATAGCACAATCGACATTTATAAAAAAACTCACAAACAAAGCAGTCAAAGATTTGAAAAAACTAACTGGATCAACAAACATTGTAAGTGTAGATTAAAAACTCTATCTACAAGTCTCATGTCATGTACAAGATTATTTGAAAGCATATATATATATATAAAGAGAGAGAGAGAGAGAGAGCAAATTGTTAATCTTTGTACTATATAAACAGGTTGAAGGTACAATGATAGCAACAAATGCATATTCAACTCCATTTGAACCTATCTATGCAATTTGTAGCTCTCCTACAAGCGCATCTGCTTTGATAATAAAACAATGCAATGTTTGACTGTGTAAGATGTAATAAGAGATTCTCTTTTATATATAATAATTTTTTAAGTGCTATTATATGTACAATGGACAACAATAATGTGAAATTCACTTCCAGGGAACCTATACTACACGAGTTGCTTCCTAGCTTGAGATAAATGCAATATGAAATATATTTTCAAAAGAAACCCAAAATTTTGTATACGTTGCATAATTTTCAAGTGCATGGAAAATTTACATTAAACAAAGATAGTGTGTCCCTACATGTGGGATATAGATTGAACGAAGACAGTGCCATCCTACATGTGCGATGAGTTCTATGTATTGCTTTTCGATTTTGTGTACGTATACTAGAACTATAATTTAGTTATTTTTTATATTGATCTTAATGTTCATGTGTAATAACATATACATTGTATATACATATTACATGTAGAGTTATTAAATACAAACAATAGTGTGTGCATTGTATGTACAATTTAAGTCCAAAGTATTTATTGAACATTGTTAGCATTGCAGTGTCATTGTATTGAATTTTTGTAGTTAAATTATGTCAAAATTTTAATGAACATTGGACTAGATGTTTATATACTAGAACATCCACATCGACACTGGATGGTGAATGTCGATAGTAAATGCCGACATGATCACCATCTCTTTAACTATCTCTAGGTTCTTGTATTCATTTATGATGAATGTATGATTAATATTGAGCGTAGCACAAAGACAAAATATATTAAAACATGATATATTCTAAAACATAATATATTTAAAAAAATAATGTATTCAAAAACATTATATATATTTCAAATCATTTCGATAGAATAAAACACATTCAACTATGTATTCCCTAACCCTAACTATAAAATAGTAAACCTGAAACTGTAACCCTAATATGAATAACCCTAGCCCTAGCTTTAAAAGGCATTGAAATAACTAACTTTAAAACAAACTTTAAACCATATTCCACAAGGGTTAAACCATATTATCAAACCATTAAAATAAATAAAAATCTAAAAATATGATTTAATTAACAAATACTTATATAAGAATTTGAAATTGAAAGGGAAAATATTTAAAGCTCATCAATATGATAACGAGAACAAACAAGGAGCAAAGTACATGGCCTTCTAATTTACGAACTCAAACAGTCAAGACATAAACCCTACATCATGCAAACTATATAAAATAAGGATTTAAATTGTATATTACAAACTTTATATTGCAATAAATGAATTGTTGAACTTACATTGTTCCTCCAACTCTAGTAGAAACATGTGTTTGGTTTTCTGGGAAAAACCTAGCCAATCCAAAATCTGCAATTTTGGGATGAAGTCTCTCATCAAGAAGTATATTTTCATATTTGATGTCTTTGTGTATGATGTGAATGTTGGATTATTCATGAAAATATATGCAAGGCCTCAAGCTATGCCCATTATAATGTTGAAACAATTTTCCCAACTTAAGGCATTTCTTATCTGATGCAGGAGCATCGGAAGCAGCCAGCCAAGTGAGCATGAAGGCAGAAGACAGCTGGAAAGTGCAACATACATTTTGCACGTTTTTGAAATGTTTTTGAAGCATTAATGTAATGGTTAAAAGGAAGTGTACTTGCATATTTTAAACAGATCATGAGCGATTCGCTCTCATCTGTAGCAGGTAGAGGCATTTATGCCCAGTTAATGAAAGTAGGTAGATTTAAATTCCAGAATTGACAGTTTTAGGAACAGGAGGGAAAACGACTATAGACACCCTCATCTTTGTATCATTGTATCAATCAGAATTAGATCAATTAAGCACATTAGCATA
>SNQJ01S0091167.1:27523-49314 GCA_010110895.2 Picea sitchensis | reverse complement strand
ATGGCAGATCTATTCAAAAATGTTACAGCTTGATAGCCACAGGGCGTGAAGATCCAACCCTTTTACATTAAAATCCTCTCTATAAATAATATATATCACCTCATCAAGTTCCGAGAGTCGGTTCAACTGCCTCGGCCAAAAATAGCCACCACTCCCAGAAAATTCGGAGTTTTCTGCCATAAAAAATGGATCATTTTTCTGCGAAACAGGGGTCCGTTCAGACATCATTCTCTCTTCAATTATGACACCTGGGTGAAAACTGAAATATTTTATTGTATATGGACATGTTTTGGACAAAAACCTCTTTCGGTTTCGCAAAATTCGTCCCCAGCTGGCCGTGACAGCTCCTGCAAAATCGGGACTGAAACGGAAAATCTAAAATATGGAAAAATAGGCCTCGAAGATATCTTCGACTCTCTCTTCTCGTAACTCCG
The DNA here is from genome assembly GCA_010110895.2 of Picea sitchensis. Taxonomy (NCBI): domain Eukaryota; kingdom Viridiplantae; phylum Streptophyta; class Pinopsida; order Pinales; family Pinaceae; genus Picea; species Picea sitchensis. The sequence continues at coordinate 48,880 of SNQJ01S0091167.1, read as the reverse complement.
TTGCAAAAACTGAAAGAGGTTTTTGTTCCTCAGACCGTGCTGAGAAAAAACCTCTCTCAGATTTTTAAAATTCGCCTTCGTTTTCTCAGAATCTCCCTCGGAAGAAGGCGTGGTAAAAATGGCAAAAGATGGTAAAAACATGCAAAAGAGGTTTTTGGCGGGAGACGGAATTCCGGACCCCCCTCCCCTCGTTAAATGCAGACTGCCCGGGGGGGTCTGGAATTGAACCTGGGCCGTGGATATTGGTGCACAAAACTGGGCCATTTAGATTTGTATGAGTTTTAATTTAAATTCCGGACCCCCCCCCTCGTTAAATTTCGAACTCACAGGGGGGTCCGGAATTTAACATGGTGCGTAGATTGATTTTATGGCATGTGATGGAGGGTAGGGGTAAATACAAATGCGTGGGAGTTTAGGTGGGCGGGATTTATGGGTGGTTAGTTGGGGAGTGACGTAGGGAGATGGGACGTGGGGTAGGTTAGTGGGAAGTGACGTGGGAGGGGAGGATGGTAGTGGAGAATGAGGTGGGGGAGAGGGTACGTGGGGGTAGGATAAGTGGGTAGACTTAGGACATTTAGGTTAGTTTTATATATTGTATTTAATATTTGTTTGTTGTTTTTGATGTTTACGTTGGTTTCTTTTTTTAAATTTTGTTTTAATATGTTTTGTATTTATTATGTTTTATTTTTTTATTATATATTATTTTTTGTTTTTAATTAGTTTTATTTCTTTTTTATTTTTAATACATTTTATTACTTTTTGCTTTTTAATATTTTTTTAATGTTTTTTAAATTATTATATTATATTTATAATATAATGTTTTTTAATGTATTTTTATATTTTGTTTTTAACTTTAATTTCTTTATTTTAAATTAAAACTAACCTTAACTTCTAACTTAGTTGCTAACCTAGGTATTTAAACTTAATTAATAATTAATTAATTAATAATCAATTAATGATTAATTAATTATTAAATAGTCGTTTATTAATCAATTTTAACCTAGACTAACCTTTTTGCTAACTCTTTTGTTTATCCTAAGTCTGTTCATGCAGGGATGGAAGGCGGGATAATGGAGGCTGACAAAGGACAAGGGGGAGAGGATGCAGTGGATGAAGGATGCAACAAGGTGATGGGGAAATGAGCGACAAGAATGGAGGGAGGTAAACGGAATCACCTGAGCCATACTTCGTCACCGGGAGAGATGCCAAATCAACAGTCGAAGAATCGACTCGCCTATAATTATAGGACCCTAACAGGAGGGACAAATCCATCACTCTGGTAACATGAGCCAACGTGGATCATTGATTTTGATCATTGGACCGTCGAGATCGTTTCGACATTTCAGGAGTTGTAAGTCCGAAGTGTGGACGGAACCCTTGGTCGTTCGAACTCCCGAAGCGTGAAGTGGATTATTGCATGTGAAGGTGAAGAGCATAAATTTCGGTGTTTTAGAATTTTGGAGTTCGGCATTTCGAAGGTCCCGAGGACAGGCAATCGGGACACAGTGGAGTGGAAGATCCGAAGTTGCAAGTCAGGACAAAATTTGATGTGAATTTCGGGATTTTGGAAAATCGACATTCTCGTTGACAAGAATTCGGGCTCTTCACATGAGAACCCCCAAAGTTGTGAAACACGAAATAGTGTGAAGGGGTGTTTCGGAAATTCGGTGTTTTGGGGTTCGGGAACCCGAGTGGACAGTGTTCTGGGATCAAGACTCTTGGACTCCCAGTACCCAAAAGTTTTAAATCACGTGGGTCATCAGATCGAAGGGAAGCTTATAACCGTTGATCCCATTGGAGATATTGTTTTGGAGTTCAGGGTTTGTGGAGACTAGAGAACCAGAAGCCTTACATCAGGACTCACGAAATCATGAAGTCCGAAACTCTGAAAGGGGAAATAGTTTCGATAGAAGCCAACCTTTTGTTGAACGTTTCAGGTTTCGTCATTTCGGAAGTTGTGAAGACAAGAGGTCGGGATTCCTTGTTCTGGAATTCCTGAAGTCGCGAAATGAAATACAGTTGTATAGGAGGACGTGGCCAAGCATTTTGGGAATATCGACATTTCGGGTTTCGGAAGGTGGAAAGGTCAAGAACCTCGACAACAGGATTCGCGAAATTGCGAAGTTCGAAACCCCAAAAAGGTGAAAACCCTGATACAGGAGCAGAACGTGGTCAGAGATTTCGGCGTATCGACATTTTGGGTTTTAGTAAGTGGAAGAGTCGAGGATATCGACATTAGGGATCGCGAAACCCCGAAATCCGAAGTCCTTTGTGGCTTAAACGAAGGGGTTGGTTAACCCTCGGCGTGGTTGTAGTAAAGATCCTATGCGGACCTCGATTCTGAGGATTGGGGGTCTACGCCATTATCTCACCTATGGACCTCCAACAATAGTATTCCAAACCCTCAGTACAAGTTATATGATTTATGAAAACAATATTAATTGTGAAAACAGTGGAATTAGTAAGAAACTACCAAACAAATGTTTTGTCAAGACTATTATTTGACATAAATCTTCATGCAGACCATAATTGAACAAAACCATCAAATCCATGTATGATATTATACCTTATAAAAAAATTTGAATCATCCTTTTCCAATCATGTTGTTTTTGTCAAAGTTCTCAATCGAATCTCTGAGAACCTTTCCCGGAATTTTCCCTTGCATATAAATTCTTATCTATGGAGAACATCACAATAACAATTACCTTCATAAGATTGAATCCAACCAAGTTATAAATAAAAATTTAATAAATAAAATAAAATTCAGAATGGAAGCTATAATGCAATCATATATAATGACATGTTCTAACAAAGATTTTCCAGTGTCGTAAGGCATCGAACAAACACCAAGCACAACATCACAAATAAAGTTGTTCCCACTATGCTTCCAAAACGCGGTCCAAACATGGCAACATTTCACATTCATAAAAACATATTCATGGTTATCCTATCCATAGAATTAATCCCTGCTAAATACTCAAATGTGGCAATGAGGTGTTCTATAGATATTAATCTTGGATAATCAATTAAATGTGGCAATCAGTGGCTAGGGAAGTAATTTCTTAATCATACTAAGTAAATGTGAAAAAGTAAACAAGGAAACATACACATTTATAAATTCAAGTTATGAACATTAAATTCCATCCATTGATTTGAGTGTAAGATGAAGAATATGCCAACATATTTAATTGTTGGCCATAAGATTGGAATTTGTAATTAAAAGGTTCATTAAACCATCGATTCCAATAGGGGGGATGCCTATCATCATAATTATTATTCATGTTAAATTACAATGTTGATATATTGTTACTAGAGCTAGATTGCAATTGGAAATGGTTTTTCTATTTAATGCTTTCAAAATTGTCATTGGCATGGAATTTGTAGGCTAGCCTTGATATCTTAAAAAAAATTATGTTGTTTGCAAACGACATGCATATGCTGACAATGTCAAAAATTACTTATAGAAACAATTTTGCACTATCATTGCACAACAAATTGCAACTACATCTATTTTGATTTCATATATTAATGTCGATATGTATATTTTCTTGCTTGTGGCCTGACATGAAATGATCAATGTACTTTCTATTAATTTAAGAAAGTTGTCCTAACTTAATATTTTTCCATTTTTACAGTATCATGATAAATGTCTCATAAATAAACACTAATAGTAATATTCTAATTGTCCTATATAGAATAAAATGCATTTAAACTTCAATAAAAAAACATGATGTTTTATTGTTGCAATCAAACTTCTTATTTCAGAGTGTGTTGTGTATGTTTGGCTGCACAAGGTTGCAAAGAACAAGTTATTTGTTTGGAATATGTGCATACTCATATGGAATTTAAATATCAAACAGAAAAATTAGTGAGTTGCATAGGTTTTGACTAAAGTTTATATATGGAAAAAATTGTTGACAAGCTTCCTGCTTCAATTCGATGATTGAAAATCTAGAAAAGCTATATAAGTCTTCAAAATGGTTTTCCCCAATTCTTTATAAACACAAAAAATAATTCTCTAACTTATTTTTTCCATTGACTTTGTTTAATCATTTTCTTTTACTATTCCAATGCACTTTAAATGCTTGAACTTGTAATAAGATAACTTCCATAGTTAATTGTTTTTCCAAGTCATATGTTTCATGGCTTTGCAAAGAAAAAATTTAACACAATATCCATCCCAAGATTTCAAAATAGACAATTTATGTTGCTATGCGTGACTCCAGTAATTTGTATGCAATGACAAGTCGAATAGAACTGAAAACAGATAGAAACTATAACAACTTTTCTTGGTCCGCATTACAATGAATCATAAATTTACATATAAAGGTAATCAATTAAAATGAAAGTCCCACTGTGTTGAGTGGATTGGAAATAGATGTCATTTTGAAACTATCTAAAGTATTAGAAGTGTGGAAGTGAGGGGGTGTGCAACTATTGTAACACACCCAACCCCCTAAGTACCCTTTTAAGGGATGGGGTATTAAATTTTTTATTTTCCTCAATCATCTCAAAACCTCTCCTTGATGGAACCATTCTCTTATGCTCGTCAATAGCTTTCCAATGACCATGATTAGGCTCCAATCCAAGCTCTGAATCAAGAATTACATCCTTTCAAAGTTTTGGGGTTATCTTCCACCTTTCCACTTCGACGCCATGTGGAATCCACGTGGCTTCATGTCACACGTTTCTCCTAAAGTGGAATTGACATAGCACAGATGTGGTAGTTGACGTGGAAGATACCATCTATCTCAACGATTACCGTATGAATTGTCTCATAGGTCAACGACCCTGATATGTTCATTGTTATACATTACTCCCCCTTAGAGTGTGTTCACTTTTGGCTTTCCTGCACACTCTGATGGCCTTAATCTAACGAAATATAGTCCACTATATCTAACGTTCCTGGATCTCGGTAATCGATGAAATAGATAGTGTCGAATCCCTTAACCTGCTTGATCATTAACGTGCCTTCCTCATCTCTTTCGTACTCATGCCAATGGATCCCATGACAGATTGAATAGTTTTCCTACGTTGTGACCACCTCCCATCAATGGCTTCGATCTTCCTTTGGAGTTCCTTTGTCAGAGTGTATCTCCATAACTCACTATGAACAATATCCTGTGATGAATGGTCATGATCTCTTCACGGAGATCTAATAGCAAGGATTAAGACATGTGTCTTCCTGTCCTACAAATTTCAAATCAACATGAATCCACCTTTATGCACATTGGTTTCCACATCTTCTGACACGTGGTCCTACCATCTCGTCATGACACATGGCATACACATTCCTACGGAACTCTATTTCAAAATTCCAAATCCACTAGGACACATGGAACAATATTCTTCTGACACGTGGCACCACTCTCTTCAAGATATGTGGAATGAGGTTGCACTCAAGTTCCTTCTCCCCAATAGATCTAATGGTTCTGGACGATTAGCAATCAATGACCTATGATCTCTTCATAGTTTCCACTTGTGCGGTGGTTAACTCCCACCTTTCCTAAACTCCAATTGAAATCCACAACTAAGGTTTAACCTTGTCATCCCCTTATCTACAACCCTTGTACACCCTCAGGGTCCCTTCGTTCGAAGTTCTCCCAAGATAATGACTCTAAATAACCTACTCCAAATGCACCCTAATCATCAAATCCAATGGTTCTAGTCATACTCCGGGTCTTTCTTTTTTCACCAATTAACAACTTAGATATCCTCTCAGAGTTTGTTCATCCAGAGTTTATTCCCTCGAGAATACTCTGAATATTGTCACATTGATGAACTATGGGGGTCCACCCACTCATCTACCACCTCAACCTTGGCTTCCACCATGCACCTTCCACCTAGCTAGACATGTGGTACTCATATCGTATCATGAAACCTCCTCTCAAAGAACCCCAAACTCCATGACACATGGCATAACCATCAGTTGACATGTGGACCAAACACTGTGTGACACATCATCGTCAGGCCTAAGGTTCTCCATTTGTAATTTGACACATTTTTACTACGCATTAGTTTGGATTACATCCTTATCATGTGTCCTCTTCCACTCGTAGGCTTACCACCAAAATCAATATCTAGGATTAGGTCTTTCCTTCTCACTGATAAAGGGTCCATATTATTTCTTGGAGTTCCTCCCATAGGGGTCTAGCCACCTTGGATCCAATGGCCAAGTTCATTGTTCGATTGAATCAACGGCCCTAGTTCACTCTCAGAGTTCCTACTTTCGGAGTGTGTCCTCTCAGGGATACTCTGAATAGTACCCATCAGAAGAACGATCAAAATGTATCAACCCTTCATATCTAACAACTAATATTTAAGACTGATATTTAAGGGCCTTCATCCCCTATGGAGTCCATTCTTGTCTGCTAACCAATTATATATCGACACATGACCACTTCTTTGAAACACTAGTTGTTTTGTTGGCACTCCTCGTCAGCATGACTTCATGCTCCCTCCTTATCCTACTTACACAGACTCTTGATTATCAATGGTGGAATTTTCCCTAGACATTACATTGATCAACGAACTAGATCATTGCTTAAAGTTTCCTTTGTCGGAGTCGCACTACAATACAGTGTTGAAACACTTTGATCGCTCATTCTCGATCAATGGCCAGGATATCCTGCATCTGAATCTGATGGATCCAACGGTTGATAATTACCTTGTGGGCCAAGGAGGCCACCTAGGGAAATGCCCACCTAGGACACATAAGTCAATCACCTAGGCGCAACACTTCTTCACCTTTTGATGAGTAATTAAATATATGTAAAATAAATGGTTCCCTTGGTATATAAGGTGAACCAGGACTAAAATAAAGAATTCTTACCTTTTCTTCTGAAGCTATGTGTCTTGGTTGTTTTATTTTCTGAGTTTTCATTTTACATTCACGACAATTTCGTTTTTAGGTTTTCTGAAGAATAACCAATGCACCTTCCTTCATGGATGCCTCCTAGTGACTCTGTTTTCCATGCTTCCACCTCTAAGAGAAATCTTATATCATTATCTAGCCACTCTCTCAGGGAGAAAATCATTTCCTTCGAGTTTTCTAAGGCAGAAGGGAGGGCGCACCAACTGGGGTTTGCGCCCTTGTTGGTTTCTTCTTTGTGGGAATGAAGTGAGTGTGCCCTCTTCCATGGCTACACTAGGATTCTCCCAATAATCCCTGGAGGTCACTCTGATATCACCAACACCTATTGGCCACTCTCAGGTCACCCTGGTATGGATCCCCATTTGCTTGGTCCCCAAACTAATGGTGTGCCCCTGTTCAGATTTGCGACCCTGAGGAGAGTTTTTGGTCAGAAGTCAAGCTATGTCTTGCGTGGTCACCTTCTCCTCTAGATCGCCTTCTTGGGCATATCAATTGGTATTAGAGCCTCAAGATCCATGGAAAAGCTTCCGATCTTGAAGATTGAGCCAAAATAAAATTGGGGTTTTCATGAAATAATCCAGAGTTTGCCCATTCCAGGGTTTCCATTTTATGCAAGAAGATCCACAGATCTCACAAGCCCCAAGGGCACCTACATCTCCATTTCCACAGAGAAGAGATCCACATATCTAAAACAATACAGATCTCTCCCTCTAGACCAGTTCAAGCTCTGTTGCCTCAAGGTTTTGATTCCTCTATTCTCAAAACAAAGTCCTATGTTCAACATTGCAACCTAGGGGCACCTTTTCTCTTCAACTAGCCTCAGAATGCCTCCACACAAAGATCCTTTGGTAGTCGACTTAGATTCCAACACATCAAATCCCGTCCAAGATCTTGCCTCCGTCCTCAATGAGCTGCTCAAAATGCAACAACAAAACAATCCAGATCCATTCCGGTTGGACACTCAAATCCAACTACCCAAGTTTGATGGGCAAACGAATGGTGAAATGGTGGATTCTTGGATTTGTAGCCTATCCACCTATTTCAATACATGTCCAGGACTTACCGAGGAAAGAAAACTCTAGATTGTCGCCTTGCAATTAGAAGGACTGGCACAAACTTGGTGGGATACAGAGCAAGAGAAGACCACATTTGTGATAGAGATTAGGGATGCTCTAGAATCCTCTACTTCGCAACCCATCAAAACCTGGGCTCAACTTTCTGAAGCTTTGAGAAATCGCTTCTACCCACCTGGGTATGTGCAATCCTTATGGATCAAATGGCACCGACTTAGACAACTCCCTTCACAAGGAGTGCAAGGCTACATAGACTTCTTCTACAAGATGCACCTCTTACTTCATGTTCTAGATCTGGAAGAGGTACTCATATTAAAATTTGTGGTTGGTTTATTAATTCAATTCCGTCGACAAATAGAGTTGTTTGAAAATCCAACTTTAGATCAAACATTTCAGAGATCTTTGGCTATAGAAAGGAAAGTCGCTCCAGAGGTCGTATTCCTCAGTCCCACCCTTACACCAACCCCCCCGCCTCTCAAACATCCATCTCCCATCCCTCAGCCTACTTTCCACCTCTTCAGACTCAAAACCCCATAGCCAATACAACTACAAGGACACCCTGGTGCTCATTCCACAAAACTACTTCACACAATTCATCAGATTGTCGAATCCTCCAAAATCTAAAAACCAACAAAACTCTACTCATTGAGCTCATTACGCCTTCCCAAGTAGAATATACTGAAAAAGTTCCTCTAGAAAATCCCACAGAAGTAGATCCCTCATTGATTCTAATGACCCAGGAAGATTCGAACGCATCCACCCAACCCCTCTTCACCCATAACTGCCAAATCAAAAATGCCTTGTCTTTACTAATTATGGACAATGGAAGCCAGAAAAATTTGGTGTCTCAAGCCCTTGTCAACCAACTTAATCTTGTCACCACTCCACATCCGCAACCCTATCAACTCAGATGGGTCCAAAAGGATGGACCTAGCCTCCTATTTTCCAAGCGTTGTCTGGTGACTTTTGCCATAGGAAAATTCAAAGATATTGTCCTCTGTAATGTCTCCCACTTGGATTATGCATATTTTCTACTCGGTATCCCATACCAAACCCAAATAAATGATATCTATCTAGCCAAATCCCACTAGTACAAAATTACCAAAGAAGGCCACACTTATATCTTAACTGCAGCAAAACCCAAACCCCCTTCTACCAAAGAAAAATTCCCACATGTACACTTAAACCAATGTGTCTCTCTCTGTTTGGTGTGCCCAATAACACCAAACAATACATCACACCATGTTCCTGAAACTACAACTCCCCTCCTCCATGAGTTCACAGAGGTATTTCAACCTCCGGAGGGACTTCCCCCCTCCCGCCACATTGACCATTCCATTCATCTCATCCCCGTATCTGCCTTACCTAACACCCCTACTTACCGGTTGGCCCCAATAGAAACAAAGGAAATGGAAAGACAATTGATCGACCTCATCAACTCTGGCCACATCCAACCTTCATCTTCTCCCTATGCTTTTGCCGCCTTTGTCATCCCTAAACGAAATGCCTCAAAAATGCACCTTGTCACTGATTACTAAGCCTTGAACAAAGCAAAAATAAAAAATTGTTACCCCTTTCCCTAGATTGAGGAACTACTCGACACCCTCCAAGGAGCTAAGTGGTTTACTAAATTGGATTTGACATCCGGCTACAATCAAGTCCGAATGAACCCAGATGATGTTTGGAAAACAACGTTCAAGAACAAATTTGGTATTTTTGAGTAGAAAGTAATGCCTTTCGGTCTCACCAATGCCCCAACCACTTTCATGAGGCTCATCAATGACATCTTCAGAGCACATTTGGGTCGATTTGTGGTCATCTACTTAGATGGCATTCTCATCTTCAGTCGGACATGGGACACTCACATGCAACATGTCTGACAAGTTCTCCAAATTCTCCAAGAACACAAGTTGCAAGCCAAAGAGAAGAAATCATATTTTGGTCAGACTTCAGTCCCCTATCTCGGATTTGTGGTCATATCAAAGGGTATTCAACCAAATCCATCTCACATCCAAGCATTGAAACAATGGCCTCTACCTTCTTCAGCTAAGGAGTTGAAAAGATTTTTGGTTGGCATCAATTTCTATCGTAAGTTCATTCCCTCTTTTTCAAATCTTTCTCGACTTTTGCATCAGCTCTCAAATACTTCTTCTACATTCATCTGGACCAAAGAAGAAACTACTCACTTTGCTCATCTCAAATACGCCCTSTTCTCATACCYTGTTTTACATCTACCAGACCTCTCCMAACYCTTTGAGATTGAGTCTGACGCCTCACAATATGTTATTGGTGTCGTACTTAAATGGGGAGGACACCCCATTTCTTACCACTCTGAAACCATATCCGATTCAAAGAAAAATTACAGTACCTATGACAAGGAATTTTATAGCCTAGTGCAAGCACTCAAACAATGGAGGCATTATTTGTTGGGTAAAGAAACCATTTTGCATACCGACCACCACCCTTTGATTTTCATCAACTCTCAATCGAAGATTCAGGAACAAAGGAAACTTAAATGGGCCTCCTACATTCAACAATTTCACTTAGTCATCAGATACAAGAAAGGCACTTCTAATAAAATGGTTGATTTTCTAAGTCAACCTCCCACTCCAGTTATTTCCATTCTAGAAGTATGTTGTGCTACTTATGACACATTGAAATATCAATATGCTACTGACAACGAATTTTGAGAAATTTGGGAAGCTTTGCGAAGCCCCACATTGATCAATTAGACCCCCTTCCTAGACTACACTATTCAGGATGGGTGGCTATATAAGTTGAATTTTCTATGTTTTTCACACTCAGAAGACCACCTCTTGCTCATCAGGGAAGCACATGCTTTAGACTATAGGGGCCACTTCGGGACCACAAAGACCACCCAACATCTGCAACGCCATTTTCATTGGCCTTCCATGTAGCCTCAAGTTGAAAAATGTATCGGAGCTTGTGCCTTATGCTCACAATACAAGCCATTAAACTGGAAGCATGGGTTGTATCAACCATTATCGCTTCCTTCTCGACCTTGGGATTCAATCTCAATGGACTTCCTAAGTGGACTTCCAACAACCCAAAAGAAACATGATGCAATCTGGGTAGTGATATGTTGCTTAAGCAAAATGGCACTTTTTATCCCATGCAAAAAGACTACTACAACAATGCAAACAACAGAACTCTATTTCCGTCATGTCTGGCCCCATTTTGGCCTCCCAAGCAGTATCATCTTAGACAGATATTCTCACTTCCTTAGTACATTTTGGAAGACAATATGGGCGCTATTGGGGTGCCACCTCTAGTTTTCTATTGCATTCCATCCTCAAACAGATGGCCAAATAGAGGTTGTCAATAGAGTCTTGGTGCATTCTCTCTGAACTCACTTTGGGCGCAGCAAACAATGGGACAATTACTTACACATTCTCCAACATAGCTACAACAAGGCAACATAGTCTTCTACAGGATTTTCACTTTTTGAATTTTGCTTGGGCTTCCAACCAGCATCTCCAACCAAGCTTCCACTCACTTGGGCTCCTCAAGGTACCTTCCATCAATAGCAAGAACAACTGTCAGCTCAACGATTTCTCCAACAAATTGCACAATTCCACAGTGCAGTCACATCAGCACTCAAAGCAGCCCAAGATCATGCCAAGCAGCGCCATGAAAAACAAAGAACCTTCATGGCCTTTCAAGCAGGGGATCAAGTCTGGTTACACTTGGATAAGAAGCACTTCAAAGGCCACCATCACAAGCTTCTGCTAATCAGATATGGTTCGTATACAATACTCAACAAGATTGGAGAAACTGCATATAGGTTAGATCTACCACCACAATTGGGAATCCACAATGTCATTAATGTAAATCACTTAAAGTTGTTTGAGCCTTCCCTCTTACAATAACTAGTCACCATCACTCATCCAGTGGAAAACATTCCTGATTTCCAACTCCCATTGGCCAAAGACACTATACTGGACACTCAAAGTTGCCCTACACGACACCAGTTTACACTTCATATCTGGTAGCCCGCCAAGGCCAAACTCTAGCTCAGGAAAAGTGGATCACAATTGATGTATTGCACAACAAGTTTCCACATCTTCTCTTGGAAGTCGGGATGCTTCCATATCTAAACAGGGAGGAATTGGGCCAAGGAGTCCACCTAGGGGAACGCCCACCTAGGGTGCACAAGTCAATCACCTAGGCACAACACTTCTTCACCTTTTGATAAGTAATTAAATATATGTAAAATAACTGGTTCCCTTGGTATATAAGGTGAACCAGGACTAAAATAAAGCATTCTTACCTTTTCGTCTGAGGCCATGTGTCTTGGTTGTTTTCTTTTCTGAGTTTTCATTTTACATTCATGACAATTTTATTTTTAGGTTTTCTGAAGAATAACTAGTGCGCCTTCCTTCATGGCTTCCTCCTGGTGACTCCATTTTCCATGCTTCCACCTTTGAGAGTAATCTTATCTCATTAGCTAGCCACTCTCTCAGGGATAAAATAATTTCCTTCGAGTTTTATGAGGCAGAAGGAAGAGCGCACCAACTGGGGTTTGCACCCTTGTTGATTTCTTCTTTGTGGGAATGAAGTGAGTGCACCCTCTTCCATGGTTGCACTGGGCTTCTCCCACTAATCCCCAGAGGTCACTCTGAGATCGCTAACACCTCTTGGCCACTCTCGGGTCACCCTGGTCTGGATCCCCATTTTCTTGGTCCCTAAACTAATGGTGCGCCCCTATTCAGATTTGCACCCTTGAGGAGAATTTTTGGTCAGAAGCTGAGATATGGCTTGTGTGGTCACCTTATCCTGTAGATCACCTTCTTGGGAAAATCACCTTGTTCCTTGGTAATCCCTTGAGCATGAGGGACCCAATCAATCTCTGCAATGACTCTGGGTCTCCTAAGTCATTGAACTCCGACGGTAATCACCACCAAGGATCGGACGGTCTAGAATCTACCTTCATTTCCCTCCGACTAATCAGAAATCCTCATTGGTTCTAGGTGCATTCTCTCCAGGAATCCTAGTCTACCCCAATGGAGGGTTGGTATTTACTCATCGCACCAATCCAACGACTGCAATTCCTTGGAGCTTAAATCAGGGTTTCATGCATGTTAATAGTCCAAATATGGACTTAGATATTTTTCAAGGGTTTCTTCAAGGGTTTTCCTTAACTAATAGCCTGAAGTAGAGATTCATTTCTCAAATATCCTTCCATTTAGTTCTACGCTTACATTATTATAAAGTATTATATGTGAATCAAGCTCTCATTCCACTAAATAATATTACACAATGTAAAATAGTTGTCAATAACGCAAGAATCCATCTTAGCTACACAGGCATATTTATCAATGAAAGAATTCACAAGAGACAACCATTCCTATTGTCCAAACACTATTTAAGTACACATACCTTCCAAGAGATAACTAGCCCATACATCAAGCAAACATACACATCCATGAATACAATCACATGCACCAGTCTATTCATTTTACTCAGTACCAGGAGCATAAGGATTACTTATATGTTCAATGATGGAGTTAACCAGCCAACTAGATGTGGGTGTTCTCCTTTCCTCCCAACCATAGACTATGAATGCTCAATCACTTCCTTAGTAGACCACCCCCATGCTAAGCCATGATACCACCAGGAAATTATTCCTCAGGTTTTCAAGATAATATTGTAAGGATTACCTCATACCCACCTATCCCATGCCTCATTGAGGTTTATCAGACACCCTCTCAACGTCAAGTTCACGGCATCTCAGTTCAAATTTGGGGACCTCGACTGTGATCTGACCAGTCCTGCAACCCAAAACTCTATTTTTCTGAGATTTTTTGTCTCTTTTCCCCCTTGGACTCTCTCATTTGTATTTTCTTTCTTCGTTTGTTTTACCTGCACACATTCCCCACATAGGAAGGTTATGGGTTGTCCTCTTCCTTCTATCAGAAGGAACCTGTGGGGTCAAACTGGCGTTGTAGATATTGGCACCACAGTGTACCTATGTGTGATAGTTTGTGTTGTCCTTACTTGATCCCCCACACCTGGATTCATTTGGGGTATTTGGTTGATCAACTATCATCCTCCCTCATTAACTAATTTTCCTTGAAATTAGGATAGAAGGGAAATTAACCTATTATTTCCAAATCAAACATTTCATCAAGGATCATGATGAACCCCTCTCTATGTTCCCTCACTCTTTTCTCTAGTGGTATCATGGCCAGWACTCAAGGCTTCACCCCCACAATCAATTGTTGGAATTTTCGATTGATCACTGATACATTTATATTTTTTGCATGCCATGGCATGGAAATTATTAATCATGAGTAATTACAATATTGGGAAAACAGGGGTGTTACAATCCCCTTMCCCTTAAAGGAACATCATCGTTGGTGTTCTTTTCATTTCAACAACATCATATATGGCTTGATCTTTCAACTGCTTTAGCAACATTGTGCATTTTATTTGGTTGGTCCTCTCTAGACTCTTGGAATTTAGCACCTATCCACAACAATCTTAGATAGAAAGCATATTAATTCACAATTTCATGCATAAACATTTCATTATTGTTCAAAACTCAAGGGAAAATATTCTTATCATCACAATACTTATTTGTGCAATCACATGGATCTACATCCATATGGTTGTCTCATTAAGTTGGTTCATGGTTTTTCTTGACATACCCATTGTGCTCATGTTCACAATCAACAACTTACAAAGTTTTACCAAAGTCTCCTCTTCCTTGCGGTCACTCACCCTCCAGGCTTAGGCTTGGGCATCCCCTTCTCTATTATACAATCTCTTAGGAGATCCTTCTTTCTTGCCAAGGCTTTCTCGCACAAGAAGATTTTTAGAGACTTCATCAAGTCTTACATTTAAGGCATATCTCTTAATTTCTCTTTTTGAGGCGTCCCTCTGGCCTATGTTACAACAAAACAATATTTTGTTAAGGCGATCATGGCATATTACAGGGTTCTCATGTCACAATAGTATCATTTTTCTATTCTTTCCATATTGGCAGTCATCATCTATCCCTCCAGGATAGACCTATAATATCACCTATATCACATGCATATAGTGAATTTGTGAGATATTATCATCAATTTCAATTAAAAATTTTCTTTGAAATCTACCACCCAAATATTTCCATTTCACTTTTCTATTTTCAAATTTGTTCCATATTGGAACTAGATTTCACAAGCATGTGATTTTCCATCTAATAATAGTTTGGCTCAACAGGCATTTGCCTTCCTCATGGGATTACAACACTTCCATATACAAGACCCTTTTTCCTGTAATTCCATCTTCACACAACCAAAAAAAAAATTAGTTATCATGCACATACATATTCATTTCACACTTGTAATGGCTTCCCCGCAATTTCAAAATTGTGCATACTAACAATTAAATCATATTTATCAATTCAATGATATAAAGTAAAAGAAAATATACCATTCCTTTAGCATGCATCATTCTAGCAGACCAAGCTTTTCCAAATACAATTCAATCATCAAACAAATTCAATAAATGTGCCAATGCCCATGGCCACATCCACACACAATTCACCCTTGCATTGATTTCAGATTGGTTACTTTTCATATAAGAATTCTACCATGGTGTTTGGAACTCAACCAACCTCTCACCATATGGATTATCTATCCACATTCATTATTATAGCGGGACTGTGTCTCCTTATTTAAATTGATCATGACCTCAAATCAACATACATTTTATGAAATTAAAAGTTCATATAAATTCATTTAAACATTCCTTCTTTACTATTACCTCATGGCCACCCAATGCATATAAATCTTCATTTCCACCCAATTCTCTTTTTACTATTATACAAATCCAATAAAATAATGGAATATCATTCTTCCATAATGTACAATATTATTCATGTCTATTCATGCAATCATGCACTTTCTTAATGCATTCAATTAATGTTCTTCTTAGGAGAACTTTTCTTCCCAAGAATTCCTAATCAGTCAATGCAATCATGACACCCTTGTTCATGAATTTTCTTGGAAGTATCTTAACCATCCTTAGCTTCCAGAGGTTCATATCTCCATCATTAAAGATATCTTCTTTCATGAATCATACCCTGCTTGGGTATCAAAGGAATACATCAGTCACTCAAAATCATTTACATATTATTAAAATAATAAAATATTTTAGAAGGGATTCTTACCCAATCCCTTTGTACCATATGCCACATAGGCATGAATACTTGTATACATGTTCTAGTAGTCGACACCTTTATGATATTACCTCATTAGTGGTGTTCGAAGGGGACTCACGGATTCTGACACCTTTGTGATATTACCTTTAGAATTTTATTAGTGAATCCATTCAGGGCTTACGTGCAAAGATAGTAGACTTAGAAGTGTGCACCTAAGGAAAGGGAGCAAAGGGAGAAGACCATGATGACAACAGTGGAGAGAATAAATATTTTTGAGGAAGAGTGTGCCAAGTTGTATGAATAAATCACACAAGTATGGACTCAGCTAACAAAATATGCAGAGTTGCAAGGAATAGAGAAGAAGTTGCAAGCTACGCTGGAGGAGGCGCAAAATTTTAAAGAGACGATGAGCACTTTGTTACTAGTAGAAACGATGGTTGCAATCGCAAAGAACATGAATTTGTACTTAGACATAAACCAAATGAGAGGATAACTATAACATACCCAGCCACCCACAGGCCAGGTACGCTACCTGCAAGCCCACCCTTGGACTTATTTCTCATGTTGACCTTCTTTATTTATTATTGATGCATAAGATAACAGACTTAACGACATGCACAACAATATCCAACAAGCATGCAAGACCTAAAGATTATGTTAAACGATAATTAAATATACACAACGGAAATACATTCGTATACATGTAAATCATAATTAAACTACATAGCGGAATACATTCATACACATATAGTAATATCACGACAGAGAGCACTTATATTTATGAAAGACGACACCAATTGGCTACAGACCAAGGACGTTCCACCCAACCATAGACACTAATGCTCTAAATTCCAATAGCAATGTCACCCTCGAGCTAGGGCTATGAATCCACAAGGACGGTTCCAGAGTGTAATTGGGTTCCCAAACCAGTCAGTTCTCAATCTCTCACGGGTTTCTCGACACCCACAACAATCCAAGTACCCAGCTCTCTTCTAACCATCCCGTGCCACCCGAGAGAATGGACCTCCACCCTTCTCTACCATGCAGTCCCTCAGGCAATCCTTCTCCTTCCTTCTAGGGCTTCTAGCACAACTGGTCCAGAATCTCAATGTTGGAACTCTCAAGACTCACAGTTGTGAGAAAAACAGGGCACAGGCTAATGCATTTCAGACATGCAAGCCCCAAGTCATGGCTGGATCACACCAGCGACCACTACAACCAAATATCCCATGGCTAATTTCTTCAACAACTCCATTTCCTTTGCCAAGCCAAGACGCAGGTGATGATGGATCAATGGACGAGTCAGGGGGGGCGAATGGGAGTGCATGAGCGAATAATGAGTGAGCGAACAGGAAAACTGTGAACAATTCATTAGTCCAACCCCCCCATCAGACCAGAGGCAGGTTTAAGTAACCCCATGGGGAAAACAAGAACCTCCTGGCCTTCCCCAAGAAGTTCACGTAACTGATCCCCTCTCTTATAAAAAAAGGGTAATAAGAAAAAATAGGAATAAACACTTAGTCCCTCAAGCTCCCTCTCTTGTGGAATCATAGCCCCCTATAACTCTAGTCCTTGTCCGTCTAGCAGCCAACAATATATTTATTATTATTAATGATAAAAATATTACATTTCTTGGG
Organism: Picea sitchensis; assembly: GCA_010110895.2. Classification (NCBI taxonomy): domain Eukaryota; kingdom Viridiplantae; phylum Streptophyta; class Pinopsida; order Pinales; family Pinaceae; genus Picea; species Picea sitchensis. The sequence continues at coordinate 31,126 of SNQJ01S0091167.1, read as the reverse complement.
CACTCTGGCCTCTCAGCATCGTAACAATACATTATTCAAAATGGGGGTTCAAAAACCTGGGGTGTTACATCCCCTCCCCCTTATTTTGGCACTGTCCTTAGTGCATATACAAAACAAAGATCAAAATCTCAAATTTATTCAAAAAAGATGTTGGTACTCTGCCTGCATGGCATCTTCATGCTCCTAGGTAGCATTTTCAGGACCGTAGTAGGTCCACTGAACTTTTACCAGTTCTATAACTCGATTTTGGAGCATTTTGACTTTTCTGTCCAACACCTGCATTGGCTGAACCTGAAAGTCTCCCTCCATCTCTACCTGAATCAGATACCAATCAATAACATGGTTAGGATCATGTACATATTTATTTAGTAAAGATACACGAAATACATTATTCACATTCATGGAAGCAGGCAATGCAAGCATGTATGCAACCGACCCTATTATGTCCAATATTTTGAATGGGCCACAGAATCTGGCCGCCAGCTTTGTACAACTACCCAATTTCAAAGAGATTTTCTTGGGATTCACTTTCAAAAGTACATGATCCCCTACTTTTAACTCTCTGGCTATCCTTTTTGTGTCTACATAAACTTTCTGTCTATCCTGAGTTGCCTTTAAATTCTACTTAATCTTGACCACCTAGTCTTCCATGTCCTTGAGAAACTCCAGCCCAAGTACCACTCTATCTACTGGGTTGTCCCATCTCACTAGAGTATTGCATTTATCTACCAAGACATTCATCTGAGATTTGAGGTAAACTACTTAGCATAGAGAAAGAAACACAACTGTAATCAATGTCACGGTAAGAAAAATAATTCATCTACCAAGACATTCATCACATAGAAGCAAAAATGATTTACTTTCATCATTTAAAGCAAGGAACATTAAAACATTGCACCAGATAACTTGACAACAAAATTAATTGCTCTTACTCATTTACTACAACATTCATGGAACAAGAAAGGAAGTAATTCTTCTCCAACTCCAATCACATACATCTAATGAAAATAGCTTGTCTCTGGTTCAGAAGGACTTCTTAATTTGTAGCAGTCTCAAAATAATTATCAACAACCAAAATAAAAGAGTTCTTACAACAACCATCGACCCTTTAACCATCGGTCGATGTTCCTATTTATAATATAAAGTCTTAATAGTAATTAACGGTAAAATACAATTTGAGCTAATCAAGAATCACCACGTGGCATCTTTCAACAGTCCATCCAAGTTGTTTCTTGAAAAGGGTGGACTCTTTCATAATCAAACCATATGATAAAGAGTTCTTCATAGGTGTTGGCTCATGGAAACCTGTGTTGTTCCACCAGAGCCACATAGATTCCCCTGATGTCTGTTGCGTGTGCCCGATATTTTGCGAGGCTAAAGTTCAACTTCTGAAGTATGGATCTAACTTTGATTGGATGTCCTGTGAACTATTGTATTTTCCTAGGCTTTGCATCAGTGATCTTTTCACATTCTTCGGCCCATGACGCATCCTGTTCGGTGCACAACTTGATTATTTCGTTTAGGTTCATAAACATATCGGGGGTACCATACTCAGGGAGTCTGATGTATTTCATTATTTTATTGATTTTATCCCAGTTCTTTTGACATTTGGCCCACTATTCTTGGATTTCTTTGTGTGGGATTCGAGATATTTTGGCCTAGTATTTGACCAATCGTTTCATGCGATTGAGACTGCTTTTACTTACTAGCCGAATGTCGTGGTCTTCCTTTTCTTGGCCTTTCTGGAATGCCTCAATAAACTCGAGCCTCTCCACTTCCTGATGTGCCTTCTCATACCATCACTCCATTTCCTTACATGTCACGCGTGCCATAAGAGTGTCTTCTTGGAATTCGGCTATATACGAGATTAACAACTATATTTCCTTCTTGAACTCATTGAAGACTTCTTCCCAGCAAGGAAAGGTCATCCTTTCTCCAATGCTTTCCTCTGTATCCCCGAAAGCTGGGGACTGGACAAAGGGCTCCTTGGTGATCTCCTTGATGAAGCACACCAGCTTAGGAGTGAACTCTAGTTGTCTTGCAACCACTGGAGAGGAGCCTTCTCCTATTTCCGATTCTTGCAGCTTTGGTGCCCGTGGTGATTTCCTGGTGGATGGCTTCTTTGGAGGCATTGTACCTACAATCAAAAACACATGTAATGCTTTCTAAGAAAATTGTTTGATACTCACTGGACTTCGTCTACTTCCTCTGGACTGGTGGCGTTGTTCTCCCGTTTGTTCTGAATTCCTTGCTGCATAGAGTGGGATCACACAAAAAGGACTCGAAAGAATATAACTGGGAGATACTACCAGTCATTTCAATTAGTTAATACGAGTGATAAATGAAGATTTTAAAATATAACGATGTCGTATTTCTACCACTGAAACTTAACTGATTGATAGTGGGGCATAGATGGAGATGCATTGTATCAGTGAGTTTAACGGTTCCCTTTTGATTCACACATGAGCTAGTAACTAATGCATGATCTACGAATTAACTAAAGATTTGAATGTGGAGTACTTGACACAGCTAGGGGTTAAACGTCACGTCATGTCTTACCTTCATAAGGATCTGGGATCGACTACTATTTTAGATTGTTTATCAACGTTGCTATTTTCTTGATAAAACTCTCGATACTGGTGATGTTGGGATTGGTGATGTTTCGGGCGTCGGTGGTCCGCGGGGGAACTCCTCTTTTGTGCGACGCTTATGATTACACTTCTCTATCGAAGCCGAAAGGACTGGCATTCGGCGAAATCTTTTCGGAGACTATATGCATAAAAGAGATACTCTTATCGATCGACGCCGAAGAATGTCAACATTCGGCTACTTTGACTTCCCATACAATTTTGCTACCTTAAGTTTTCACCGATGTCGAGCTTCCCAAGTAAACTGGGAGAAAACTGGGTCGCTGGTCCCTTGATCAATCGTGGTGTTTCTCAATATGGTTCTTAATATGCTAAAGAGAAACTTGGATATGAAACATGTCAGATAAGAAGGTTATCAAGCTTAAACCATGGTGAAAACAATCGAAGCGTAGAATACAAGGTAGTACCCAAAAGGAAGTGGTCACTGAACTTTTAGGGTGTGTTGAGCACTCAACAAATGTCGATTCATTGGGTGAATGCAAAATCTTTGTCCCATGAAACATATATCTCCAGTCCTTCTTTTATTTGTGCCAACTGGAAATATATATGTATTGTTATTATTATTTGTTATTATTGGAAGTACTACTTTAGGGCTTGGTCGTTTACCGGGAGGGTGTCAGGTTCCCCTCTCAAATTTTGCAAACGATAAGTACCTACCCTGATCTTCTCAACCACCTGAAAAGGCCCAAGCCATAGGCTTTGAAACTTGGAATGCTTCCCTTTGGGTTCATTTACCTTATCCCACTTTAGAACCAAGTCTCCTACTTCAAAATTCTTTTCTTTAGCCTTATGTTTATCAAACCATCTTTTTACTATCTCCTGATGGGATAAAAATTTAGACTTAGCCCTTTCCCTCTCTTCCTCCAGCATGAGTAGAGTGTTGATTCTTTGTTGCATTGTCGAGGATTTATCATCGTTAGAATCTTGGGCCAATTGTAGAGATGGAAGATAAAGC
>SNQJ01S0091167.1:7585-27513 GCA_010110895.2 Picea sitchensis | reverse complement strand
GGTTGGCTTGGGGAGGTTCAATTTCTTTGAAAGACTAGTTTCTTTTAAAGAAAGGCTTATAGGGTCTCTGGCCTTGGCTTCCCTCACCCGCATTTATTTTCATATCTATAATATCATTTGATAGTTTCTTTACCATGAGTTGCAAGTCTTCTATATCTCCATTACCCTTATCGAGAGATGGTTCAGTCGGCTTCCTCGGTGGTCTGGTCAAGAGTAGTCCTCTCCTGAGAGGGGACTAGCTTTCTTTTCTCGCTAGAGATGCCTGGCCTTCTTTACACCCTTTCATATGGAACTCTATCATATTGGCCTCTTCAAAATTCTCTGCGAGGGTTTGCTTAGCGGCTCTTTTAATGAACATGGAAATAGAGGCCAGAAGCGCATTGGCATAGACCTCAATTTGCAACTCTTGAGCCGGTTTCCTCGCGTGATGAAATTTGTTTAGGATAGTCGTGAATCTTTGATTGAAATATTTGACCCTTTCCTTTGGGGTCATGGTGGTTGCAAATAATTCGGCCATAATGGCTCCCGTGGTAGTTTCTTCGGAAAATTTGTCTAGGAAATCCTTTTGGAACTTAGTCTAGCTAGTTATGGATCCTACTGGGAAGTTAAAATACCAAGTGGAAGTTGAGTTCTCAAACATGTAGGGGAAAATCCTACATACCACGTCTTCATGTTGAATGTTCATAAGCCTGATCATGAGTATGAACTTCTTGATATGATCTTCGGGCAATCCTGAGGTTTCAAGATCATACTTGGGGAGCAACTTTTCCGGGTGGCGAGGGAGATTGTGTACTCATCTCGGGACGGCCACGGCGTCCCCGAACAACCAAGGTTGGTTGTATTGAAGTGGAACTTCCCTCTCCTCCTCTCTTCCATTGTTCTCTTCCATATCTTCGGAGTCGTAGTCAGGCTCTTCCTCTTCTAAAAGATCGGTAGGTTCAGAGATATCGTCGACCGACGTCTCGGGTATGAGGTCAAGGGGTTCTTGGATTTTGGTGATCGCGAAGTCTATTAAGTCTTCGATGGAGTGTACTAGAACTTCGTCGGGAGTGATGACTACTATTCTACTTTGTTTTTTTCTTTGAGGGAGGATGGGAGTGAAAGGAAATGCACTGATTTGTTGGGCGTAGGCTTTGGTAATCCTTCTAAACTAATTCACTTCCTCGTGAGGGAGGGCGTAATGTATTTCAAGGTGAAGATATCCTTCCTTGGAGTGGGGTGAGTTATCCGCTTTGGGAGTACTCAGTAAAGGTGGGTTGTATGTTGGATGACTAGCCATGCATGTGGGTTGTTACAAATCTATAGTTTGTTCAAAATATCATATAACTTATATATTCAACCATTCATTCTCAGGCCCTCCTTCTAGCGACAATTATGTTGATGGGGCTTAAATCCCCTGATTCAACAGCAGGAACCAAACTCGCCACTGAGGCCCAATTAGAATCTGTAGCATTTGGAGTGGAATGGTTCTCCAGATCTTACAATCTGGCCAAATTATCGATGAGCTTTTGTGTTTTCTGGTGAATGCTCTTCCTTCGGTTAAAACAATATTTTATGTATTTTCTCTTAGGTCAGGCAGGTACAAGAGGCGAAAGCTAGTATAAACCAACTTGAAAAAGTTGGGACAAGACTTTTAACTATTGGGAAGGGGTCGAGCTTAGGATAACCTGCTGCTTGAACATGCAGACAATGATCATATGCCATAGAGGCTTAGTAATAATACTTTAACAGAAAGAGCATCCAACTATTGTCTGAGAAAGCTACTTAGCAGAAAGAAGATGCATATATGATCAAGATCAAGGTAAGAAAAATAATTTATCTACCGAGACATTCATCACATAGCTGAGGTAAACTACTTAGCATAGAGAATGAAACACAACTATAATCAATGTCACGGTAAGCAAAATAATTCATCTACCAAGACATTCATCACATAGAAGCACAATGATTTAATTTCATAATTTAAAGAAAGGAACATTAAAACATTGCACCAGATAACTTGACAATAGAATTAATTGCTCTTACTCATTTACTGCAACATTCATGGAATAGGAAGTAATTCTTCTCCAACTCCAATCACATACATCTGATGAAAATATCTTGTCTCTGGTCCAGAAGGACTTCTTAATCCGTAGCAGTCTCAAAATAATTATCAACAACCAAAATAAAAGAGTTCTTACAACAATCATCGACCCTTTAACCATCGGTCGATGTTCCTATTTATAATATAAAGTCTTAACAGTAATTAACGGTAAAATACAATTTGAGCTAATCAAGAATCGCCACATGGCATCTTTCAACATTCCATTCGAGTTGTTTCTTGAAAAGGGTGGACTCTTTCATAATCAGACCATTTGATAAAGAGTTCTTCATAGGTGTTGGCTCATGGAAACCTATGTTGTTCCATTGGAGCCGCATAGATTCCCCTAATGTCTGTTGCATACGCCCGATATTTTGTGAGGCTGAAGTTCAAATTCTGAAGTATGGCTCTAACTTTGATTGGATGTTCTGCGAACTGTTGTATTTTCCCAGGCTTTGCATCGGTTATCTTTGCACATTATTCGGCCCATGACGCATCCTGTTCGACGCATAGCTTGATTATTTTGTTTAGTTTGATAAACATATCGAGGGTACCATACTCAGGGAGTCCGATGTCTTTCATTATTTTATTGATTTTATCCCAGTTCTTTAGACATTTGGCCCACTGTTCTTGGATTTCTTTGTGTGGGATTCGAGACATTTTAGCCCAGTATTCGGCCACTCATTTCATGCGATTGAGACTGCTTTTACTTACTAGCCAAATTTTGTGGTCTTCCTTTTCTTGGCCTTTCTGGATTGCCTCAATAAAATCGAGCCTCTCCACTACCTGTTGTGCCTTCTCATACCATCACTCCATTTCTTTACATGTCGTGAGTGCCATGAGAGTGTCTTCCTAGAATTCGGCTATATTCGAGGTTAACAGTTGTCTTTCCTTCTTGAACTCATTGAAGACTTCTTCCTAGTGAGAAAAGGTCGTATTTGCTCCAATGCTTTCCTCTGTATCCCCAAAATTTGGTGGATAGATAAAGGGATCCTTGGTGATCACCTTGATGATGAACACTGGCTTAGGAGCGAACTCTAGTTGTCTTGCAACCGATGGGGAGGAGCATTCTCCTATTTCTGATTCTTGCAACTTTGGTGCCCGTGGTGATTTCCTGGTGGATGGCTTCTTTGGAGGCACTGTCCCAACAATCAAAACCACCTGTAATGCTTGCTAAGAAAACTGTTTAATACTCATTGGACTTCGGATGCTTCCTCTGGACTGATGGCACCGTTCTCCTGTTTGTTCTAAATTCCTTGTTGCATAGAGTGGGATCACACAAAAAGGAATCGAAATAATATAACTGGGAGATACTACTAGTCATATCAATTAGTTAATACGAGTGCTAAATGCTGATTTCAAAATATAAAAATATCGTATTTCTGCCACTGAGACTTAACTAATTGACGGCGAGGCGCGGATGGAGATGCATTGTATCAGTGAGTTTAACGGTTCCCTTTTGATTCGCGCACGAGCTAGTAACTAATGCACGATCTACGAATTAACTAAATCTTTGAATGCGGAGTACTTGAAATAGCTAGGGGTTAAACGTCACGTCACATCTTGCCTTCATAAGGATCGAGGATCGACTACTATTTTAGATTGTTTATCAACATTTCTATTTTCTTGATAAAACTCCCGATACCGGTGATGTTGGGATTGGTGATGTTTTGGGCGTCGACGGTCGGCGGTGGAACTCCTCTTTTGTGCGACGCTTATGATTACACCTCTCTGCCAAAGCCGAAAGGACCGGTGTTCGATGAAATCTTTTCAGAGACTATATGCGTAAAAGAGATACTCTTATCGGCGGACACCGAAGAATGTCGGAATTCGGCTACTTTGACTTCCCATACAATTTTGCTACCTTAATTTTTCACCGATGCTGAACTTCCCAAGTAAGCCGGTAGAAAACTGGGTCGTTGGTCCCTTGATCATTCGTGGTGTTTCTCAAGATGGTTCTTAATATGTTGAAGAGAAACTCGGATATGAAACATATCAGATAAGAAGGTTATCAAGCTTAAACCATGGTGAAAACAATCGAAGGTAGAAAACAAGGTGGTACCCAAAAGGAAGTGGTCACAGAAATTTTAGGGTGTGTTGAGCACTCAACAGGGGTCTGATAGGAGACACTTCTAGGTTGCTTACGAGATCATCCAATGCATAAAAATTCCTTCCTGAGTAAGGAAGTGAGTGGTGCCCATGATCTCTACTAGCACTTCTGGAATAACCAACTCTTCCACAAGCATCTCCTATTTCCTGACACCTACCTTCTTCCTCTTGTCTTGAGTTTGATTCCTTCTTCGTGTGCCTCTGCAACTGATTTAAAATCTGCAACACTTGAGCATTTATCTGACTTTTCTCTCTCATAAATCTCTCGTTGTCTGCTTTGTATCTTTGCACTTCCATCTTCAAGCTTCTTATCGTTTCTATCAACATTTCATGTTCTCCTTTTTCCTTACGTCCGTTGGACTCTGTCTCTGCATTATCGATTCTGGTATTTTTTCCTTCAGACTCCTTTTCATGACTGGAGGCTCCCTCACCTTCTCCCATTTCATCAATACACATCCTAAGCTGATGCGCTTAAGCCTCTTAATTCTACAAAATGTGCAAGCAACCATTTTGTTAGAATTATGCGTATGATAGACAAAATTGCCAAATCATGCTACAAGTCTCTTTCTTGTTTATGGAGATCATATCTCCATTCTTCGAAAATAATAGTGTCCTGTTATCCCTGTCTAACACAGAGTTCACCTTGCACAGGCACTTCCTTCAAACCACCTCCCAGGTGACCACGACTAGAAACTGCGGATAAATCCTCCCTTAGCACTTTTCTGTCTCAGAGACAACCAATTTTCCCTTAGCCTTCCTTCCTCAGCTCTCAAACTGCATATGACCAAGTCCATGACCCTACTATTAGTTGAAAAAGTGCTTGTCTAGAGATTTGGGAATTTGAAGCTTTTAGCCAAGACCAGATCAACGGTCCTTGTCCTCTTTCGTGATCAACGATCGAGATCTTCTTTGGGATTCCGTGCTTCGGGAGTCTCAACTTTTCTTGCTTTCCTCCTCCCGGTACACCTTTACCGAAGGTTCCTGATCTATCGATAGCTGTCCTCCCATAGATCAACAATTGTGAATCGTTATGGTGTTTCGGGCTTTGAAAGTTTCAAACTTCCCTCCTACACTTTCTCCTAGAGTGCTTTTACCCGTAGTCGATGATCCCTCGATGCGTGTCATCTAGAATCGACGATCAATATATACTCCGGCCTTCGGGCCTTCGGAAGTTTTCAACCCAACCAGCCTATCACCTCCTTCCCTTCTAGAGTTCCCAGTCTTCTAGACTGCACGATATGTCATCACGTGGTGAAATGTTGGAAGCAAACACGTGGCCTAATCAGACATGTGATGCATGTCACGCTCTAATCGACTTTTCAATGTTCCAAATGCTCAAAACTTACTGGCATGTGGCACACATCCCATGTTTTCATGTCATCCCTGGTGACATCATTGTGTCTTATCACTTCGTCTCTTCGGGATTTGGGGCTTCGGGAGTTTTCAAACTAGCACACTTCCAATTCTCCCAAACTCTGAATTCTTGAACTGGCTAATCTGTCGCCATGTGTCCTCTTGGATCGGATGACCAATTTTCACTTCGATTTTTCACCTGGAGTCCATGGATCTGCTCCACATGTCCTCCTCAATCTAACGGCTATGATTTCTTCGGGGCTTCGGACTTCTGAGATATCAAACTTCAACCTTTTTCCTTGAAAATATTTTTATCCAAAGTTCACGATCTTCAGACGCGTGTTCCCTGCTGATTGACGACCATGACCTTTAGGACTCTGGACTCCGAAAATCTCAAATTTCAAACTTATTTGGCCCCACTGGATTTTATCTGAAGTCATGGATCTGGTGACGTGTGGCTCTTGGCAGATCAATGGCTGAGATATTCTCGGATGATCAGATGGTTAAGGTTTTCTCCAGCTCTTCGGCTCTCCGGGATTTGGAAGTATCAAACCTCAACTGAAAATATCTCAAATGGATTCCTCTGGAGTTATTGATCTGCTGACACGTAACCTCTTGGCGATTGATGTTCAAGATATAATTCAGATGATCCGACCGTCGACGTTTACTTCGGGTCTCCGACTCTCCGGGCTTCGAGAGTCTCAAATATCAACTTCTCCTCACTCTCTCTTTCCTGGAGTGCTCTCACCTAGAGAACACGATCGGTTGATGCGTGTCCTCCTATGGATCGACGGTCCCCAGCTACTTCGTTTATTCATAGTTTCGATGTTCGAGCCCTACCTATCACATCGTTGCATGCCTTTCAATTTACGGGGGCATGCATCGGTGGTTTGGAGTAACCCATTTTTCGCCCTGTAATTCTCCTGATGCTGACACGTAACCCCCCCAGGGAAGCTGTGGTTTGGATTGCAGGACCGCCTTGGGATATCATCTCCTGTGCAACTAGGTTCCCCGCAATGCATGTTGTTCATTGATATCTCTCTCCAATGGGATCCAATGGTCGCAACCTTAACCTTTCTTCATTTTCATCGAACGACCCATGTTTACCTGTCCTTTGATCCAATGATCTCGTATCTCCCCGATCCTATCATGGCGATCGTTCCCTAATTAAAAAGGAATGGTCACAATTCTTCGAACCCTCACATAGGTTCTATGACATTCTGTCTCATGTGTAGCATCTACAACGCCATTCGTCCTGAGATTTTCAACTTCACGGTCGGAGTTTGATCTTTACCACGAGATTATGACCAACATACATGGCCCATACTGGCCGGGTGTTTCAGCCAGAAGCTCTGATACCAATATGTAACATACCCAGCCACCCACAGGCTGGGTACGCAACCTGCAAGCCCTCCCTTGGACTTATTTCTCATGTTGACCTTCTTTATTTATTAAGGATGCATAAGATAACATATTTAACGACATGCACAACAATATCCAGCAAGCATGCAAGATCTAAAGATTATGTTAAACGATAATTAAATATACACAGTGGAAATACATTCATATCCGTGTAAATGACAATTAAACTACACAACGGAATACATTCATACACAGATAGTAATATCACGACAGAGAGAACTTATCTATTTGAAAGACGACACCGACTGGTTGTGCAGACCAAGGACGCTCCACCCAATTGTAGACACTGCTACTCTAAATCCCAACAACAGTGTCACCCCCGAGCTAGGGCTATGAATCCACAAGGACGGTTCCAGATTGTAATTGGGTTCCCAAACCAATCAGCCCTCAATCTCTCATAGGTTTCCCGACACCCACAACAATCCAAGTACCCATATCTCTTCTATCCAGCCTGTGCCACCCAAGAGAATGGACCTCCACCCTTCTCTACCATGCAGTCCCTCAGGCAGTCCTTCTCCTTCCTGCCAGGGTTTCCATCATAGCTAGTCTAGAATATCAATGCTGGAACTCTCAGGACTCATAGTTGTGAGAAAAAAAAGGCACAAGATAATGCATTTTAGACATGCAAGCCCCAGGTCACAACTGGATCACACCAGCGACCACTACAGCCAACTATCTCATGGCTAAGTTCTTCAGTAACTTTGTTTCCTTTGCCAAGCCAAGACGCAGGTGATGATGGATCAATGGACGAGTCATGGGGGGTGCATGGGAGTGCATGCATGGGAGTGTGTGAGGGAATGGGAAAACAATGAACAAGTCATCAGTCCAACCCCCCCATCAGACCATAGATGGGTTTAGTAACCCCGTGGGGAAAACAAGAACCTCCTGGCCTTCCCCAAGAATTTCAAGTAACTGATCCCCTCCGTTAGACTAAAAGGGTAATAAGAAAAAATAGGAATAAACACTTAGTCCCTCAAGCTCCCTCTCTTGTGGAATCATATCCCCCTATAACTCTAGCCCTTGCTCGTCTAGCAACCAACAATGTATTTATTATTATTAATGATCAAAACCTTACATTTCTTGGGCATACTGGCCCTTCAATAATTTTTTGGGCACTCTGGCCTCTCAGCATTGTAACAATACATTATTTAAAATGGGGGTTCAAAAACCTAGGGTGTTACAATAACATCAAGCTTGCACAAAGAAGATAGAGACACTACATGAGGAATCATTTTGGGAAACAAAGGAACTTGCAACTACGCAAGGCATAGTGAAGGAGGAAGTGAAAGAAAATGAAGAGAAGTTGAAGACCCACATTACTGCAGAGACAGTAGAGGAAATTTTGCAGTAGGAAACACAAGTAAAAGAAAAGGTCGTGACTAAAAGAGAAATGTTGTATAAGTTCATGGTGACGTGGAAGAAGGCCTGAAGTGGCTCGGGACAAGCCACAAGTGAGAGTTAGGGGGTTCTTGGAGAAGGAAATTTTGGGACCCGTTATGGGAATTTCACAAGAGAAAACCACACGATAATTTGGCTAAGGAGAAGTGCATGTGGAAGAAAGGAAGGAAGTTAGCGCATTTTCAGGAGCAGCATGTGGGAAATGAGGAAGTTAGTTAGAAGCAGTTAGATATTTTGGTCCATTTTGTAACGGGCTAAGCCCTAATGAAAATGTATAAATATGTAAAGGGTTTTTGGGGTAAGTAGGTTCTAATAGTTTTGGTATCAAAAGAAAGAGTGCTAAGTCTTGGACGAGGATGAGTTGAGAAATAAGTGTGCACCATATGCGCAAACGAAAAGGGAATTTTGGGTAGAACTGAATTATCATGTATGAGCACATTGTGCACCTTTTGTAAGAGATGATGTTGAATAATAATATAAGAATCATGTTGTTGTGGAGGTAGCCTAGTTTGGGGTGAACCACATTAAATCTGGTGTCCTTGTGTTTTGTTGTGATGTGGTTTTTTTATTGTTCTAGTTATTACACGCACTTAATGAATGTTTGGTTAATATAAGCATGTTATATTTTCTGATGATTCTTCACACAGAGTATAAGGTATAATGAATGAATGTTAAGTATATTGGTTAGAATGAATGCCTCAAATCCCTTCATGACTGGGAAACTTGGTTTCTACAGTCCCCATATATACCTCGGGTGAGACTTCACATGTTGTGGGTGATGCCGAAAGGGCCGGTATATTTATGGTTTTGTTGGTAAATTAATGTTGAACCCCGGGTCTTCCCACTGCGCGCCAACACCTACCTTAAAATTTCCATCTTTTTTTCCCTCCTCTATAAGTGCCTTAGACCTCTCCAATTAAATGTATTATTTATTTTCCTTTCTCAAGGTCTTTCGAATTATTTCCACCAAGTTGATGGAATCATATTATTCATTCCACACAACATCCTGCTCTGACGGTGTTCTTGTTTACATCAATAAATAAACATGTTAATTCAACCATCGTAAGCAAGAATTGATATGAAAATCATTGTTATACTTGCTGCGAGCTAGTCAATGCCTTCCCACGATCACCCTGCCACATTATAAGATGCAAGAAAATTTAGAATGTTAGAAAATAATCTAAGAAGCATGACCTATTAAAATGTATGTTAAATATTAAAAGGGAAAACATTTATTACAAGTTTGGTATACTGTTATAACATTTTACCCCCATAATAGCAGTTCTTCCATCGATTCAATTCAAATCGTAATCGATCAACAACTCTTCCCCTGCGGCTATTGTTTTCACTACACATACGAATATTTGATTTTCTTAACTCCCCTCAAATATACAATTGGGTTGCTTTCTTATTGTTTCAGGTCTTGTACTGTTAATAAGCCTTGCAATATTTCCCTATGCCTTTGGTCTTCCATATATACATTGTCGCTCATTTATTATGATCGTTGTCTTTTAGTTGTATGTAATTTGCAGTGACTACATATCTCTACCTACTTGGCATATATCATACCAGCCTCAACCAATATCTATAGTTGTAGCATGGTCCGACATACTCCATCAACTCAAAAATTCCTCCATCTTTCATCTTTATGCCATCCATGGAGAATAGACCTAGACCATGTATGGACAATGGAGCAATGTGATAAATCCTCTCATTGACACAGAATTCAATGTCCAACTGAGGAATTTCATTGGGTACACATGGTCTCAGTAGATATTTGCACCTCAAAGGAACCTCAACATCACCTATTCTCTCATCGTCATATGAACATGAACCTCCTTCAACAAGAAATAGTTCAATGTGTCTACATAATTTTCTTCTAACCTTTTTACCTCTAGTTGTTCTCTCCCTATTAGATGTGTTGGATGTTGTAACACTTTCCCCCCTCCCTACAGAAATTCCCTCGCTCGAGGATGATAGGTCTGATAGGTACTTGTCCAGTTGTACCTACACTCCATCGAATGAGAAAACATAGTTAGCGACGATATGATTGAATTTATCCACATACTTCACCTGAATAGACATCATCAAAATGCATGTGCCAAGAATGATTGGGGAGATTCAGTCTTGTCATATATGGTATATGGGGAGGTGGTGGGGAGTTAAAAATATCATGGATGAGTGGTTGGTGAATGAGATAAATGGGGTATAGCTCAAAGAAGGAAATCTAGCAGAGAACAAGCTTGACAATGATAAGTTCGATGTGAACAAACTTAAATTATGATTGAAGAGAGATATGACACATCGTGTTAGAGAGAGGGAAAGGGTTGGGATCCCTCCAAATAAAGGGGAATGTTGTGAATAATGCATGAATTCCTATCTTACTAGTGTTGCACTATAGTTTCCAACTATTTGGATTATTTTGTGTGAGGAGTAGATAATTCAAAGGGATAGTATTATATGGAAATTTTCATTACTCAAAGCAAGTATGCCTAAACTGAAACAAGTTTGCAAGTGGTGCAACAATTTATTTATATGTGTGTTTAAATAAAACATAAAGGTTCTACTTTGATGTAGAATTTTTAACACAATGTTTGTAAAGTAGAAGAATGATCTGTCAACTCTACCAATCTTCACTTAAATCGAAATCAATAATTGGGCCTTCCAATTTATCTCACTTTAACTTAAAAAAAAAATTTGGCCTCGAAGGAATAAATTAAGTTGGTTAGGCTAATTTGATTTATTTTTTAGAGGTCTAAGTTTGGCATCATGAACCGGCCCTTTTCTCTAGCAAGTTGGAAAAACAAAGCAAGGGAGGGCTCACACCCCATATTAGACATCTATCCAGGAGGAATATCAAAAGATCGAGGTTGACTGAAGCATACATTTCCACTTACTCCATTCAACCCCTACCCTGCAAGTATTACAATGTTTTTATCCCTTGTGAGTTGATTGGGGTTGGAAAGGTACTGATAATGGTATTCTCTCTTAAGTGTTTGAGGTTGGGATGAGATGCTTACAAACATTTTAATTCAATTGGGTATATCTTAGGTTGTTAAGAGGATAATTTTTAATCCTCCTCACCTAAGTTCAATTGTCTCTTGTGACATGTTTTCCCCTTATGGATCGACTGGGGCTACCAAGGCACCAATAATCTCACTCTCACATAAGGGCACTTGAGGGTGGGACAAGATGTTTTCAAATATTTAAATAAAGTTAATTGTATGTAGTTAAGGTTATTAAGAAGGGCATGTTTATCCCCTTCGCCCACTTTCAATTTATCTATTGTGACATATTTACCCTTCATGGACCTCAATTATATCTAGTAAGGTACCAACTTTATCACTCTCGATTAAGTGCTCAAGGGTGGGATGAGATGATTCCAAAATTTTATGTCAATTAGATGTATCTTGGGTGGTTAAGAGTAGAATTTATTTTTTCACAATAACAGATATATTTTGTATTAGAAAAATCTATAAGCGAATTGGACAGTGTTGTATTACAAAACAAATCGTTTAGTTGCAATTTGATAACAAAAAGATATAAACCTTCATCCAAAATCCCCTATTATTTCCCACCCAATTCCATAATGTATAGGTCTAGTAGATATACTTCTTTAGAAATAAGAACAACAAAATTACTTGACAAAATATGACACTAGAGAAAATAAATTAGAAGTTATATCCTTGAATGACATTGACTTTTAGGCCTACCTGAGTCTCTAGAGATGCAGCCTCATAATGCATTTCCACATTATCTTGAACGATAGGGATAAATTCACTTTTAGTATCCATCGATTACAATTTAGGAGAAGAGGATGCCCATGTCCTCATCATTTTCCAGTGAAATGATGCAAAGAGAGGATTCCCCAACAAACATAGAAGCCAAAGGGGTAGGAGATGAAATCACCTCCCAAGGGAGGTTAAGATGAGCCAAGATTTTATCAACCAGATATTGAAGAGCATCGATTTGAGATGCTAGCTCCAAGTAATTATCATGATAAATATACATGAATTTGGTTACCTCTTTATCCAATTCTTTAAGCTCTAGTAGTTGGGTTGTAGTTTCTACTATGCACTAATCCCTTACCCTATTCTCTTCTTTAATTTTACCATCAAAATATTCCTACCAGTGATTCCATCAAATGGTGGAATTTATCACGCAACATTGAGATTCATCAACCTAACACTCAATATCACTTAAATTCCCATTGAACCTCCTTGATCTCTCACAATTTGGAACATTTATTCCTATAATGGGAGTGGGCCATTTCTACTATAGATATATGGAAATTCTATTCCATGCCACCCATAACTAGATCACCTTGAAGTGTGACCTTGGGTTTTATAAAAGACACACCAAATTCTTCCTAGAATAGAGCACCCTTGCTCACTTTCGATGATTTGAGCTTTAAAATGAAGCTTTTAATGGATCTGAAGTGGACTTCCCCTTACAGAACAGGTTTCCAAGTTGACACAATTATTTTACTGGAGAGACTTATTGAGTAAGCATATCATTGAAGATATTCCACAGTTCTTTGTTTCGAGGGGTATTTTTCATTCACTTAGGTATCATGGAGGTAGATTAAAAAAATTGCAATCCCACGCCTCAGTGGGTTAGGTTTTTAAGAATGTGCAGGCTTCAGGATATTGATAAATTTATTTAGGTCAATGTACATATGGAAGACAAATTTTAATATCAATTTTGACTAGGACATTTGAGGTAGTTACTCATGAAAGAATACAAACTCTACCATTGGGAAATATGGAAATGGTTTTAAGATAAGAACAATGAGTTTGGGAGTTGATTTTATAGTTTTCTGTTATTACAATATCATCGGCCTTTCAACTCAAAGTATTGGATTGCTTTCATATACGTTCTTGAGGGGGAATGGACATGAAGATATTATAGACCCAATGGTGGACTATTAATTATAATTTCCAGGACAATGTAGAAGATTGATTCATTCTGCTATAGAGGATTGGTCTAAAAATTTATCAACGCTCTTGCAATAGTATTCTTACTCAACTGAATCCAATTTATTCAAACAATTTGATGATATTGGATCATAATAAAAACTTATTGATTTTGGCAGAATTATTGGTGTAGGCCTCCTTTGTCGCACTATGGGCTAGGTTTGTCAATCTCTAGAAACCCTATGTTATCAGAGCTAGGGTTGTTGGTCCTCTATTGGCCACGAGGATAGGGTTGTCATGAGATGAATACGTCGGTGAGGTGAGGCAAGAGTGTGGTGATGTGAGGATATAATGTGTTGAGGTGAGGCGAGAGTTAACAATGGTTAGGATGCTAGGGATATCGACGCTCATTCGAGAGCTAAATGTGGTGAGGTATGAGGCGAGAATGCAGTGATCACATGAGGCCATGAGAGTTAACAATGGCTTGTGGTTTTTTAACTTTTGGTTATATATATTATATATTATATAAATTATAAATATATAAATTATATTTTATATAGAATATGTAATATGTAATTTATATATTTATAATTTATGTAATATACATTATATATTATATATAATATATAATTTATATAACCAAAAGTTTAAAAATCGCAAATAAATTAAGAACATGTGTTTACTCCTTGGAGGTCACAAGTTAAAATCTAGAGGGGGGTAGGGTATGTATACCTTCGTAGAATTTAATAGTCAAATCACTCTAACACAAAATTTGTAGACTTTAACAGTCAAATCACATAGATGATGACGATGACGACAACAATGAAAATGTT
This sequence comes from Picea sitchensis, assembly GCA_010110895.2. Lineage (NCBI taxonomy): Eukaryota > Viridiplantae > Streptophyta > Pinopsida > Pinales > Pinaceae > Picea > Picea sitchensis. The sequence continues at coordinate 13,402 of SNQJ01S0091167.1, read as the reverse complement.
AATTATGGTGATGGAATTTATGATGACAATGATGATGATGATGACGATGACGATATGGAAATGACAAGGATGATGATTGTGATGACAATGACAATGATGATGACGACGATGATGAGGAGGATTAGGATGCCGAAAATGTTGATTAACAGTGATGACAATGATGATGAGCATGACGATGATGAAAATGAGCACGGTGATGACTATGATGATGATGATAACAATGAGCACGGTGATGATGATGATGGCATTCCTATTCTTCATTTATTTGGTGTAATAGCTTTCAGGATTAGGAATAGAGGTTGTAACAACTATGTTGGGACCATTTCCATTCCACATTTCATTAAGGTTCGATATTATTCAATTATGTAACCTATGCTATGGACCTTGGAACACATGGTTCCTAGTTAGTCAAGACCCACAATACACTTCCTCTATATGGAACTCTTCACCGGACAACTAGTCCAACATTCACTTATGCCTTGAGGTCATTTCCTTGTTTATTTACATCACTCCTCTCCTCTTTGTAAATCATCTTCAATTCCTCGTCTATTCTTCAATTTATCTTCCAAAAACATTTTCATATTAGTGCCAAATATTGATCTAATAAATAATCACAATGGGTCAAGTGGTTAACTTTGGCAAAATCGTGGTACAACACTTTTTACAATATTTCTTCAAAAATGTCCCTATTTATGGAACTTTATGGGTACCATCCTCCATCCATCACATTACCTTTAGGAGGGAAACCTAAGTTTCAACTAGTGGAGGATCACATCAAACACTATCAACATGTTATCCATATATTGAAGGACAACTTGACTATAGAAAAAAAAATAGGATGAAACAACAAGTATATCAACATTGCAGCAAAAGGAAATTTAAGGTGGGGGATTGTGTATCTTTGATGCTACAACACTACAAACTGATATCCCTTAAGAGAAAAAACAAATACAACCCAAATATTGTGGTCCCTACTAGTGTCATAAAGGATCGGTAGTATGGGTTATAGATTGGAGTTTCCATCATTATCATGTATTGATCTCATCTTCCATGTTTCATGTTTAAATAAGGTATTCCATGACCATTTCCTACTTCAAGGTATTATTCTAAAGCTTGATGAAGAGGGTACAACCATAATATAATCTAAGTTATGTATTCTCTTTTATTGACTTGTTTACTCTATTTTTCATGGTACTACTTAATTGGATTATTTTCTTGTTTATTCAGCTATTTGCTTCAAAACATTTTATTTTATAGTGTGAATTTAGTCAGTGATTATAACTTACAAATGAAAATACTCTATATAATAAAAATACAATCACATAAATATTGCCTCATAGTACCCAACGTGGGAAAATTATAGCTCAAAATGTATTGTTTAATTCTTTTAATTCTTAGGACAATTACATATTAAAAAGCAATCAATTTGAGCTTCTATACTTGTGCCAATGACCTAGAGGATACAAGAGTGAATATCTCCTCTACTCAACTACAGTCTTCTCCACAACCAATGTCAAAACTATCACTCGTGTTGATCTCTTCAATTTGATCCCTCTACAAGTGCATCTTGGACATTTCCATGCTTAAAAATATCTAAACCAATAAGTGGATGGGAAAACCCCAAATGTTGAATCATCACTTTCCATCATCATCTCTTGTTTTTGTATTCCATCCATCAGGAATGAAAAGGGGAATTTATTAACATTTTATTCAAGGGCCATCTCATTTGGTGTTTAAAGACACAATGATGACTCCCTTGTAGCTACCCCTATTAATTGTAACTTATATGTTACTACAGACCAATCCCTTATTAAAGACGCACATAGTGTGCCTTACATCCACTTAGGGTTAGGAAAGGATATAAAGTTCCCAAAAATAAAACCATTAAATTTTATCATATGATGTAGAAAAAGTAGCCTCAAAACTAGAAAAAAACCAACGTACATCAACCATAACATTGATGGAAAACAGATAAAAAAATTATCGCCATGTGCTAATATAGCACAAAAGACATCAAATAAAAATATATATGTATTAAATCCCAACTCCCTAAAAAATAATTCAGGCCCAAGCATCCTGTCTGGAAGAATTTAACAAAGAGAAGCTACTTTATCCCGTGGTTCTTGGAGCTTGTAGAAAATGAACATGTTTGTAGTACCACATAGTATGAGGGCAGGGATGGAGGACCACCTGAGCACATAGGAATTACTAAAAAGGGTAAAGACAAGAGTGGAATCGCCACTTGGTTTTAGGGATAAAGAGATCAAACTTAGGGTAAGACAAAGTAGGTGAAAATATGCTGAGGGAAATCCACTAAATTAATTATGATCTTATGATTTTGTTTTGAATGACAAACTAGGGATATAGGTGATTATAATGGTATATCAATTAAGTTTTACCAGCAAATTAGAAAAGGAATTTGGAGCAACTCACTATGGTTAATTAATCAAAAATTCCTTTAGTGATATAGAAGCCATAATTCTAGAAATGGAAATGGAAGAAGGAAGATAACTCACTTGGAACTCGTTGTTGTAGATGATGAATATCTTTGCATTGAAGTGTAGAGTTGTGATAGTCCTCTAATAGTGATCCATGTCCAAAATTACTTGCACGTTAGATATAACCAATAAACACTAGATCTGCAATTATAAAGATAAAACAATGAAATATGCATAACATATAAACCTAGCACCCTTACAGGGGATGATGCCTCCCTTACCCTAGCTATGTTGAAACCTCCCTTAAGGTGTTAGGGTTGAAACATACAAGGAATAAGTGGATGATATGAGTGGAAAATATTGTTGATTATGGTGGTGACAACGATGAAGAGGACGAAAATGACGACAATGATCATGATGATGACGATGATGAATATATGATGATGATCATGACAATGGAAACGACGATGATGATGACAATTCCAATGACAATGATGATGATGACGACGATGATGATGACCATGACGATGATGATGATGATGACTTCAATAATAATGATGATGACCATGGAAATGAAAATGATTATGAGGATGACGACTGCGACAATGATGATGATGGCCATGAAGATGACGATGATGATGACCATGAATATGACAATGATGATGATGATGAAAATTGCGACAATGACGATGATGACCATGACGATGATGATGATGATGATGATGATGATGATGATGACAATGGCGATGATGATGATGATGATGATGATGATTATGATGATGACAATGATGATGATGATGATGATGATGATGATGATGATGATGATTATGATGATGATGATGATGATGATGATGATGATGATGATGACTACGAAAATGACGATGATGATGATAATGATGACTATGGCGATGTCGATGATGATGATGATGATGACTGCAACAATCATGATGACAAAGATGATGATAACCATGACGATGACGATGATTATCATGATGATGACAATGATGAAAATGATGATCATGATTAGGAGGAGGAGGAGGAGGATGGAAATGTTTATTATGATGATTAAAATCATGATGACGACAATGATTATTAACCCATATAAATGAATACTTTAAAGCGAATAAATAATACAAAAGATATAACGATCACATAACTTCTACATTTCATCATTTTTGCACAATCATTGATCATATAAGTCTACATCCAAGTCTACATCCGAATCATCTGGTTCAGAATCGACGTTGAAAGGATTGGCCATATCAACATCGTCATCATCAAAGTAATTTTCGATAGTATCATCGTCAATATGATCGTCGAGAACATTGTCATCTACATCTAGCTCAACTTATTCATCTGACAGTATATCTACCTCATGCTCCTCTACATATTCTTCTTCTTCAATATCATCTTGATCTTTTGGTACATTATACTTTACAATCCTTCCTCTTGGATCATATATAACAATGTACAACCAACCTGCTTTACCTGGAACCTATGAATAAAATACCTACTCACATTAGCTTGGAAGAGCATATTTTTTGTACTTGGCTCAAAAGTTCTTATATTAACCATGGTAAATCCATTGGCATGTTCAATAACAGTTCTTTTGATATCACGTTCATTCATCTGTAACTTGTACCATTTGACCTTGAACAAAACTAACTTAAAGGAATTAAAGTCACGCTCGATTATAGCATTCAAATACCTATAGTATTTATTTTCTGATATTGTAGGATGTTTGTCACTTCTAGAGGAAACACTAATGACCTGAAATAATATATTTATCTCAGAATCATAGGTTTCCTTCTTATCATCCAACCTTTTGATGTGAAATTTATGGCCATTGCACCACATAGCCTTGTGGTGTTTCAACTGCAATATGCCCCACACGAAAAAAAATGCATATTTGTCAATGAATAAACATGATATTTAGACTAAGTAAAGATTTATAAAAGAAACATGCCATGAACTAGATTAATAGAATGGAAAATAACTAAAACATGATGTGAGTGAATAATATGTTTGCATGTTTATCTTTTAAACCATATGCTAAATCAATTTCCCTCTGAGTAAGATCAGTATCTTGATTACGATCAGCTTCTTTAAGCAAAGTAGCCACCCCTTCCCATGACAACCTACCATTACATTGTATGTTACATCAATCTATCCAAACTTTCATCCAATCAAGATTGTTTATGATGTATAAATGTAGTGCATCCCACTCTCGACCAACTATATGAAAAAAAGATTAAAAATTAGTAATTAGAGTAAAGATTAAATAATAATTGATCATGGAAGCTAAATAAAATGTAAATAAGTACCATATAGAAATAATAAATATTAATGCAAAGTATTATAGATCTCTACCATCTAATTACCTTTCACTTTCCTCATTCTACCTTTCTCGACCAAGAACTCCCTTTCAAATTTCTTAATGGAATTGAGATCCCAAATCTTAGGCACCTTCATGATTTTTGTTGCTAATTTAGGAAGATACTGACTAATATACACAAAGGATTGATATACCATAGATCCCTCCACCATAGATCCTCAGGACATTCTCTCTGTCTAATGAAAGCATTCAATGACTTCAAGTGCCTCTCCACCATCAACATTGACCTTGTGTGTACAAGTCCACACATTTCAATCTCATCAACTTGGTGTATGAGGTGGTGTTATTGTGCATTGAAAAATGCCAAAGGTAGATACTTTTTCATTTGCACATTAACCGAGGAATTTCTCTCCTCCAATATTTTATATATTCTTTATGTATTTATTTATATGAAAACCACCTACATATGATATAACAAATCAGATCATAGGTTTCAACAACAACGTAGTATATACATTGAAAGTAAAACAAATGTCAACAAGTTGAGTAGCAAGGATTTTTCATATAAATCATTAATATTTACCTCATGTACTTTCCAAGATCATATATAACTTGTTTTGCATTGTTGTCAAAGTTTTCAAGTAGAGATAGAGGTAGAACATACTATAACAAGAAAGGGATCATTAATTTTTAGGAAAATAAAACCATATTATAATACTAAAAAGTTGTATATTTACCAATATAGAAATATACATCCAAAATAATTATCTTAATGAAGGTACGTCAGTAATGAGTTTTCACCCCACCAAATTCACCTTTCTTCATTAATATATTCTTTATGTTTGAAGCAAATCCTATGGGAAATTTAATTTTCTGAATGACATCTTTTACAACATTTCTTTCCTACTATGTAAACATGTAATACTATTTCGGTTTACTCCATTGCTATTTGAATAAATCACATTTTGCAGTGCATGATTGGCTTCCTGAACGTCAGTACAAATTTTGACATTTTTTTCTTTGTCACTCATTCCATCTACAATT